>DWJK01000135.1:0-27832 GCA_018248815.1 Croniades pieria auraria
AGAGGGGGGCGCATCCGATGAAGGCTTCGAGACCCTTCAGGTCAAAGCCAACCTCCTAGGTGGTGTTTAGTGGGTAAGGCACGGGCTTCTCCCGTGAGTCCCACATAACCACTGCGAGCGGTCGCAGTGGTATGCATGAGCATTCACCGCCTCCCTCCCGTACGGAGGGTAGCCCTTTTCCACGTTGGCTGGGCGCAAAAAAAAAAAAAAGTTATATATGCTACTAAATTAGATTTATTTATGTATTTTCCGGGTCATTAAATATAATGTTCTGTGTACAATTTTAAAAATAATGTCTATTAGTAATACTTTTTAATATAATTTATTACGAAAATAGAACCAACTTCAATAATCAAAAACAGTTTTTCAAAACTTTCATAATTAAAGGGATATACATGTGGGCCAACTACATATACGTACATTTTTTAACAATCACAGATTATTAAAAAAAGAATAAACATTTTTGGTTATTGAAATTCTATAAATTGTCCGAGATTCAATGGTTGCCGATGAACAAGTTGTAGCAGGAAAAATATAATATCACTCAACAAAAATCGTAGGCGTCAATTCTGTAATCGCAAAAATAAAATATAAGTTATGAGAATATATATCGTGTTATTCCGAGGAAACAATATACAGAAGCCCAAAGGGACCGTACGTTTACCCCAAAATAATTAATTTCACATGATCTCATCCTACCTCGAGGGCTTCTTAGAAGCCATAAAACTATTGTATACCATTGAAAAAATTGTAGTCTACAATATATTATGGGAGACGATAAAATTACTAAGTACTGAGAATTGTTGTTATTGTCCGTTAATTTCATTTGGTAATTACCATTAAAAGTGTTATATTATACGCAAATTAATTTCTGCGTAGTCATATTCAGAAAAACCTTGGAAATGACGCAGCTAAATCACTCATCACGATTAGCTATTAGTATCGGCTAAGGTTCAGTTTAAAATAAAGACCACAGTTTGTCAGGCTACCAACGAGAAAATATTCATCCACAAGTTTTGTGAACACAATTTAATTACGCCAGGTGAACCAATAAAGGAAATATTTATGTTATTTTGTCATTAGTAGAACTTAAGAAAATACTAAGAAAAGTTTTATACCCGCAGCGCATATACTGATTAAATGATTATGTATTAAATAGTACCGCCTCGATGTCCAAGTGGTTGCAAGAGCGACTGTCGAACGTTAGGTCTACTCTTGTCCAGGGAGGTCGCTTTAGATATTTCTAATAATTTGCTTATCTTTTCTTACAACACATTGAACCTATATAACATTTATATCTTAGAAATGTTAGTTCGGAACAAGTTCTTCGTTTTACTTAATGTCTTTATTATTATTCAACACTGTCTTCATACACCTAACAGCTCAACGGTTACGGTTCTATCTGGTTACGGAAAAGTCACGGAAAGCATAAAAAACTCTTCTTTGTGGTTATTCTGGTATTCCTCTCAAGAATAATCATAACTTACTGCTGCGTTCTGTATAAATCTGGGAGCATATTTAAGAAATTAACATACTTTATCAAAAGTTTGTAAGTTCCACAACGTGCCTCCTCGCGAGGAATCGTTTTCAGCCATTAGGTGTTTGTTATTCCACGCACGGGCTGTGCCCGATAATCTGTTATTTTATTTGACATCCTCGACGTGACAACTCGGTGCGATGCAACATTTTACCGCCGCCGTTCTAGGGATAATGGCGCGAAAGATAAACGTTTCGCTCTGGAAAAACTTAATACGAAACGAAACGGACCAGAAATAAAATTGGAATTGATCCGAGTTTGGTATTGTTCAGCATCTGGGTCTGAGAAAACGATAGCGTTTAACTGACAGCCGCGTTGATGACAAAATTTGTTTAATAATATGTAGTGGACTAATTTTATTTAATGTTATGGCGGTTTTAGTTACATTAAGTTTTGGAAACAATGTGGTTCAAGGAACAATAATTCTGCTATTGTGATAAATATATTTTGATTAGCATTATAAATTTAGCGAATCTTTACATTATTTATATAGTAACACCGTATGGTAACGAAAAAACCGATGCAATAACAGAAAACATTCGTTCGCAGCCGCAACTGCTATGCCTGTGGATAAGCCAATTTGCTGTCAAAATTTTAATTGATCTGTTTGTTTCCATGCAAGAGCCTGTCAGGCTTCAGGCTGTTTTGAAAATGCTATATCTACCAGTATTTTCCCAAAGATAATTGCTTTTAGTCGAGCATAGCTGCAAACTTATATACATCATACATTTAATCTTTAGTATGGGTGATTTGTTAACTTTCATGCCAGTGTTTTGGAGACAGCCTCGGCATCTTAAGAGACGGCAAGCTGCGAGGCTACTGCTTTTTCTATTAATCTAAATCTAGTGATCTAAATTACGATCACGCCTTTATTTTAGTCTGGGAACACAGAGGATACATTAAACACTATGTAAAGATAATAGACATTTCGAGAACTTGGAAGACAAGAATATATCACTCATATGAACACGCCTTTATAGCAAGATCCCATCGTATTTATACTTATTTTATCCGCTATATGACAAGACTTCGTTTATTCGTGGACATAAGCGTGAAATTTGATACAGTTCTGATAGAGATGGCATACGTGGACATCCACGTATGTCATGTATATCATGTATGTGTCCACACACATGTGTGGACACATACATACACGTAACAATTTTGCCCCGTAAAGTCTGTAGCATGTATTAATGAATAAAATTAGACACGCATCGAATTTTGCACTAATTTTTCTGGATTAAAATAAAAAGCGTTTCAGTCCAGCATTATGTAAATTATTTATACGTATAAATATTCAGGTACTTACATACATAAGTATACTTAAAAAGTACTTTTAGTTCACATTTATTAATATTGTAGATAGTGATTCGCAAGTCTTGACGTGTTCATTTGAGTGCAGCATTACATTTTTTAATGATGTACTAGATTAGATTTAAAAAGAAACTTGGGCTATTCGAAGGTTATAACAATAGAAGATGGTTATTAAATCAAAGAAGTTTTTTGCTTCATCACTGAGTATCATGTGTTTAATATAAGGTTAAGTTTGCTGCAGTAATTCTTGTAGATTGTCTATAAAAATTACTATAGCAACTTGATGGCAATTGACCCTCCTCTGAAACATTGACAGTTTTAAGAAAGCGCGATTACCATGTCCAAGACTCAAAAGGTATATGCACAGTGAAAGCTGTAATCTAGATCCTTTCCGTATTTGTTCTGCACCCTTTCTTCACACAGTGTCTTTTTTACTGTTTTTTTCGAATCCTTGTTATTTGTGGAAATAATTTTATGTTCTAAAGAATTATAAAACATCGTGACAGAGCTCACTTCAGAAGCATTTCAAAAGAATTGTCCTTTAACTTCTGCCACTCTTTTACTACTCTTCTAGCGTTGCTAATATTCATCAATTGGAGCGCGTACTTACATAGTTCCTTATGTAATAAAAAATTCAAAGAAATGATACAACAATTTTATATATACATGTTACATAAAGTAAATATTTAAAACGGAGTACTGATGAAATGATAGTCATTAACTTAATATGGCATGTAAATAAGATGTCGTTAAAGAGCCGCTTTCTCCAGTGATTTTAATACAAAAATGCGAGGAACCTTCATAAGGAGTGTTTCCAAAGAAATCTACGTAAAGTACTTCTCGTTCCTTCCCTATCCCTTTTTAAGCTCCGCCCAATTATTAGTCGTGCGGATGTAATCGGCCTAATAACACAATCCTTTTAAGGAAACAAGCAAGAAAAGGTGTTTAACCTTTTAAAGTGTGTGCCTCTGTTACGCCCCTGTGTAACTTTACTGAGACAAAATTAGCCAAGGATTAAAGATAAACCCTTCTCCCATTAACCAATCATGCGTGAGCAAATTTTAAATGCACCCTGAAATCTAAAGGGAAAATATGCAAGAGCTAAACATTAGAGGCCTATTTTATATGAAAGTGTCGGTTTCCGCGCGTTCATGTGCAAAGATATTTCAAATCAACGTGACTTATAAATTCAGAGCATCCATCCCGTTAAAAAAGTTAAAGGTTTTTCTCGAGAACTTTTTGTTAACTCACAGCAACCAAGTTAGCAAACTGCACTGAAGGGCTTCGCATTGAACGCTGATGAGCTTATCAGTATAATTAGAATTTTACCCTTACATCGGCACCTCAGTTACCAAGTGAATTGTTAGATTGAAAAGTTCCTCCAATTTCTTCAATGTTTTACGAGCACGTGGTCAATTTGTTCCGATAATTTGAAGAGAATTAAAAGTCAAGAGCTAAAAACGCTAATACTTAAACTCAAATATATATGTATATATGTATTTTATTGTGGCCATTATTTCCGACATATGGCATATGACGACAGCCAACCGTACTTTACTTTATATTAGCTTAACACACCAATCGCAGAACAGCATTTATAAATTATTTTTAATTTATAATGCATATATTATTATCTATCTAAACCATGTTTCAGTTTTAAACAAATATTATTTTTTTATTCTTACTTGGTCCCGCTTAAAAGAGAAAAATTTGGTATTTCATGTTCTCTCTATAATGCAGTCAATACTAGACGTCACTTTTGCAAGGACAAAGATAATTAGCGTTCGGTAGTCTCGGCTTTCTCAAGGAGAGACCCTTTATAACGATGTAATAACAATAATTATTATACATAAAATATTACAATAGCTAAATGCAATCTAATAAAACGTATGACTTCAAAATAAACAGTAATCATTTTATTATGATTTAGAAAAATGTAATGATTTCTGCACATCTATGTGAACCTTACAAAAGTATGTATGTACATATATATAGGGATATTTTGTTATTGCAAGTTTACCAGCTAAGCGTCCAATACCATAACGCGAACACAATCCCCTTTTATAGTAGTCATCTCACGCTTATATGCAAAATTTTGTCGTCCAACAAATCAATACTTTGCCTTCTTTTATTGTGGTAAGCGAAGTTACGTAATAGTTATTAGCCCTTGTTTAGAACAATCGTATGCTTTATTTTCAATATAGCTTGTTAATATTATTCATTCTATCATTTATATTTTACGATAGACAACATCTTTGAACAGTAAGCGAGTAATTTAATTTTCATTAAATAGTGTTTTTCGTATAATAATTAATTTATATGTGTACAGAAAAGGCGACCTTATTGCTAGTAGAACGATGTGTTCCGAGTAACCTTTAAAAAATCAAAATCTAGTAATAGGTAAACCGGTGAGGCTTTATTGCGGTTTTAATGCAATAATAAACAGTTTTTTATCAAGATGAAAAATCATTTAACACTTTGTAGACGGTAGCACCCTCGTTGTATAGCACAATATACAGAACTGTTTCTAATATAATAACTGCGTGCTATTAATACTGTGGATATCCGAAAATGGCAAGGACGCTCAATTACGGGCAACTCATTAATTGCTGTGACAAATGACGTTGGTGGTCTTTGCTCTAAGGACTCGTTTAAGGAACCGCGAGTATGAAGGATATAACGATATAATAAAAATAATAACAAAGAATAACATTTGCCTTCATACTTTTTACGTCCCATTATTGGAAAGGGACCGCTTATATGAGGTCTGCAGCAGACCCCACGTTGACCCATTCCGGAATAAATATCGGGTCTTTGATTAAGTGGCCTGTCGATTATTTTTAAACGGTAAATAAAGCCTCCAAAAATTTTTATAAATAGGAATCAAATGAAAAGAATATCGGTTTTTAGTTTATTTCTGCCCGATAATTATAAACATAGAGATATTATATAATATAGAGTAGGGGAGCGAGCCTAAAATGTATCCATTGAAAAAAAAAGAAAGCAAATGAGGCTACCTATCTGTCTCTTTCTACTCGTGCACACACAGGTAACGCCATCGTGAGTTCATTATCTGAAAAACAAGCTCTTCTTTTGCTGCGCATGCGTCAGTAGTGAAATAGAGAGAGATAGATAGGATATAAGATCGTTTCTCTCTTTCTTACCGTCGGACGTTGCCGCTTACAGGCAGCCGTATGTCTTCCTTACTCTATATTATATACTATATCTATGACTATAAATTAACACGTGAGTATATACACATACTATGAAAACCATAGACACGACGATACTTCACATCTATGAACGGGAGAATAAGTTCTACATAATTAGTATATAATAATAATCCCAAATTCTATCCTACTATTACGGAATTTCTAAGTATTACAGAAATTATTAAATTGTACTTAAAACGGTAAATTAATTTCTGTTTCTTTGTAAAGGAGCCTACAGATGCCCGTCAACATCATATAAAGAGATCTAAAGACGTTTTTGCGACTCATTAGTGTTAATTGAAGAATTTAATAATCTATTTTTAATTAGTTTTGCAATATTAGGGGAAGTTTTAGTGTTGTTGGTTCGATTTCTTCTGAGATTTTAGTTATGTTTAGGTCCCTTGTTGTGTAAAAATATGGACTTGACGGTTCTCAATATGTCTAACAACCAACCCACAAACCCATTATTACGGTTGATTAGCCGGTAAGGTTTTTGTTAGCTACGGTTAGCCAAGATCGCCTCTTTGATACTCAAAATTTTTAGCGAAATCATGTGAGTTACGTTGTATACTCTTTTTATAGTCCAAATAATTATGAGTTAGTGCGTGACAGATGTCAATTATGCAGTGCTAGCGATGCGAAATTTCAGTAGCCATGCTACGATAATTATTTTTGGTGTAGCGCTGGCGAAGAAGAATGTGGAGACACAGATAGAGACGGACAGAAACCTTGTTATGTATTGGAGTATACCTACTATGTTAAACCTGATTTGACGTTTCCAGGCTAAGTTTCCAGGCCATCGAAATTTCCAGACTAATATGTTAATACTTGTAATCAAATGTAGATACGTGTGTTAATCGTACGATTTGTCATAAAATTGTTGCAAATGCGAAAAAAAAATTCTCACGTTATTTACGTGAGAATTTTTTTTGTGAGATAAAACGGGACGGTAGTTAATAGACTCAACGGAACTGAACGGACTTTGATTCTTTATTACGGCGTCACTACGGATAAAAGTAAAAAATGAAGTAAACATTCGATTGTGATAAAATATATTTACATTTTTATAAGTTCATTTTGTTTATCATAAAATTGCATAATCTTAGTATTGAGGATTTTTATTCAGTACACTTCTAATCCTTTCTATTAGTCAATAACACGAGCAATGATCATTTTTTTTATCATTTATGTATATTAAAAAGACAGATGACGTTCTAAGAAATGTAAAAGATTACCTCGTAATTACAATGACTTTTAATGAGAATATACCACTTATTATCTGTATAATACAACAACCTAATGAATATTATTCAATTATGATACCATGATGTGAGTAAATGGCCTCACATGGGCCTCTCTAATGGAAGACCACTGAACTCGATCTTCAGCTATTCGCATCAATCCGCTTTGGAAATATAAGCCATTTAAATAAATATAAATCTTAATTTGTTCAAGCCATAATAGTAACAAATTCAATTTGTGACCCTGCGTAAGAGTCGGACCATTACAATGTTTTAGCCGCGATGTCAACAGAACAAAACGTTAAACGTTTTTTGAGTATTAGCAACGTATCATGTGTGTGACTCATTCGAATTTTACAGAAATTCAACAGAATTATTTTTCAAACACAATATTTAAAATGCCATGTCTAAATTATAAATACTTGTTTACTACGGTTCGAAGTGGATTGGACTGAAACTATTATCTTGGAATTTATTATGGAGATAATTAGATACTTTGGAAACTAGCATTCGTTTCATATATGTACTATTTTTTTTACAACCCTAAGAAGGGAAGGGCAAATCTGTCATCTCCTAGAAGAGATTAAAGAAGTTATTTGACGTTTCAGTGCGAAGTCATGGAAAAGAAGCGTAAATATAAAATTTCAATAAAATTTAAGATTGAATAAAAATAAATTAACGTGAATAGTACTTTCTTCAAAATCCTTTGACAAGCTGTCAAAAAAAAGTTAAGCACGAATATATACATACGTGACAATTACACATTTTAATGATCAAGTTTGTATTGATGTTTGTATTGATGTACAGAGCGACGAGTGTCGAAAAATTGTACCGGCGGCGTGCGTGTCTGAAGAGAGTGCTAAATGTGAAGGAAGAAAGTCAACTATATACGAATAGAAATGATCCGGTTATGTTGTTATAAAAGATCAAAGAACCGTTAATTTTCTTTATTGGTAATATTATTCTGCTTCCAGGTTTTACACACCATCTCAATCTGAAGAAACAGTTATAATACGCAATTTGAAAAGCGAAAGCTCTCGAAGAATAACTCGATTCCATCTCATCTTACATAGCGCCGTAGAAAGGAATGCCATTGCAATAAATTAACACTCGAGAAAATGGCAACTTCAAACTAAAAGCAAAACTCTACCGCTTTATCTAATTTAAAGGAAGGTGTAGTTATATTACATAAAAAGCGAAGCTTTGCTATTCGTATAGGGATATTTCAGATAAATAATAGACTTTTATCTTCATTTTAAAAATCATCGACAAATCAATTTTTAACTCGTCGTTCTTGCTTGTATGTTCATTGCTACTATCATAAGGTCTTGGTCAAGGTTTCGATCTAGTATGTACGGTATTCGATTGAAAATGGTGTCGCAAAATACTGTAATATTTCTACTTACTTCTCACTAAAGATAGTGATATAAAACATAATACCCCCTTATAAAACTAAGTGTGAAAATTTACTAAGTTTGCACTAGTTCTATTAAACTTGTGTCGCCGGAAAGAAAACTCCATTTAAAATTTTATCTGACGCAAAAGACGCCTTGCAAGAAGAAGTTTAGCACTAGGCATAGGTATTAGAAATATGGATTTAAAATAAAAAATAAAAAACGAAAAGAACCGTTTACATCACGTAATGTAAACACCGAAGAGGTAGCCAGAGGAGCTTAATACACTCTTACATTTCACCAGTTATGTTTACAAACATACGAAATAAAATAAACAAGTAAATAAACGTACCGCATATTTTAACATCTAAGACTGTAACAAATTACCTGTTCATTCCTTATACCGCCAATTTTGAAGACAGCAGTCATTAACGAATGCGTCCTACCAGTTGTGATAAACGGAGTCGAGAGAAGGACATTCAAGCTTCAAGAATTCAACCAATATAAGGTCGTCCGGTGACCTGTGCATTGGATTATGCTGAGAGTCTCTCTAAAGGATCCAATCCGAAACGAGGTAGGCCAAAAGCAAGCTAAACTGACGTTGGACTGGTCACATCTGTCGGTTAACTGATAACTGTTAGAATAGACGTACTCTGGAGTGAAAATCTCTATGTCCAACTGTGGACTTTCTATGGATTGACTTGATCTCCGTTCAATAATTGTTAATGCCTGTTTACAAACAGCGATATTACATTTGTAAGTACGTTAAAATACTATACAATTCTTCAAAAGGAAAATTCCGATACGCATAAACTCGTAAAAAATAAATATAAAGTCGCGTGGCCATTCGTTAAGCTTAGAATATGAACAACGAAATATTAAAAATCGTGTGTGTTTAATTTATGTTTTTATTAAATTATTCAAATAAGATGTGCGTTTTGCTAACGAGTTAACCCATTTCTTTTAGAAACATCTATGTGCATATGCGATTAGGTCAAAACTGAAGAAAGAAATTTAAAAACAACAAAAAACGTAATATCACGCCTGCGATCCCTCAAGGGGTAGGCAGAGGACTGTAGAACACTCCCACGTTTCACCAGTTACGTTTGCGTCCCATGGAATAGGTGGTGAGCCTAATGCCATACATCGGGCAAAGATCCAGACTCCGAGTCACTACTAAAAATTCTAAATTAATAAAATCTATTAGTACCCGACCCGGAATTTGAACCCAGGACCGAAGTCGCGCTTGCAACCAGTAAACCAACGGGGCAGTCATAAACAATATAACTGTAAATAAAATGGCATCATATAAACGTTCATATACATCACACCATCAGCCTGTCCAAGTCCATTCCTGGGTATAGATCTTCTGTGTGGAGTTTTTTCCGATTATCCCCACGTTGCTTATGCGATTTTAGTACCAGCTTTACTACTATCCGTGGACGGCCAGATCACATAGGCGTGTCCAGGCAGTCTTTTGTATACCGGGATCTGCCAATACAAGGCCTAGTCGCCTTTTAAGATACCCTGGTATTCCGGCATGATATCCACACAATAACACGGATAGAAGCCTTTATATATTTATGGAAAGTTGAACTAATCTTGGTGCAAAATACAAAACAAAGTATAATGGAATTTTTATAAATTTTATGCACCTTTAATCAAAGCATATTATATTCTGTAGATACTACACATGTGGAGAAACAAAGTAATTATCCCTTTTAACAGGTATTTAATAAAAGTGCTAGCAAAGAACAAGTTAAAACTATAAGGCCAGTTCGCGGTACCCATCAAACATCTTCGTAAACAAAAGAAAAATCTTATCCGATCACTTGCACCTATGTTTTACATTAAACATTTGTAGACTTAATTTTACCCACTATTTGATCTCTATAGAACTTTTATGAGTAAGAATTTGCAATTGATATACTATTGCTATTATAAATACATAAATAAATATTACGGACCGATAAGTTAAATTAGTATAATGGACAATGAGTAGTTAAAGGTTGGGCATTGTCGAATGAACTACAGAACGAGTGTGAAAAACTAGAGAGTGATATTCGCCGTAAATATTATTGGATGTTAAATTTAATGTTTCATTTAAAATCTTTCGCAATTAGAAATGAATGATACAACAAAGCAATTAAACGAGTATTTATTCATCAACGTCGTCAGAGTCGGCGTTTCATATTTATTTATTTTTACTCTTTTCAAATAGGTATAATATTTAATATTAAACATCTTTTAAAAATGGTTTAAAACTTCTATTATTTTCAAAGCGTTAAATTTAATTAAAAACGTCATTCAATGAAATCATTAGATCCAATGAAAATTATCCATTCATCTTTGCCACACTCACCTACGATTTCAAAGACAAATATAGAATTCTTGTTGTAATATTTATTTGTAGGTATAGATAAATTTTAATTATAATTCCTTTTTTTAATTGTCTATATATACATTTAGCTATGGACCATAAAAGACTAATTAAGGGACACTTACACAAAAAGAAAATTGTCTTACGAAGTCTGTAAAGCCTCGATTGCACTTGCAGTTTTACAAGCCGGTGTACACTACCATGTATACTTAAACACTTATCGATCCTCTGTGTATCTGCTAGATAAAAATAGTAAAAAGTTTGTAATTACAATTTTATTGACAAATTTATTGACAAATCGTTATTCGCACGCAAAGCAGCAAAGTTGAATAGTTGGCGACTTCTATTGTACCCCGCACACTGTACGACACCCGTTTCCACTGGGTCACGAGGCCTTATGTAACGTAACACAAGCTTATAATATTCAAATGTATTTAAATCACGCGTGATACAAATTCAAATAAAGGGAGATTTAAAACTACCCTTAGGTGAACAAAAACACATGTTAAGCCCTGTTGCCGGGTAAAGTCGACGTTTATTGAGATGTTTCAACTTAACATATTAAATTTACTAAATAATACATAACATGACTAATTATAGTCAATAATGCGAAATATGCCGAAGTGCTTTGATCATAACATTTCAAAATACAATTCTCGTGGAGTGAATACATTTTCAAAATATCTTTATTACCTATCTATCTATCTATTGACTCGGTACGTAGCTGAAGGACTAGTACTGTTATTAAAACTGCTAGTATTATTAACAAAACTTGATTTATGAGCATCAAGCGTTTAAGTTTAAAATAACAACACAGAATCACTAGCTTTTGTTTTCAACATTGAGACTTATTTAAAGTTTCAGTCAATTCTTCAAAAGGAAGTGCCAGTCTTAATATTATTATTGTGGCAGGGAGAACACGGAAATAAAATAAGTTTCAGACTTGGATGGACGAAGAAAACCTAAATTGGTCTTACAATATTGTAATTAACGTATATTAAAAGGATTCGAATTAAAATTGGTGAAAGCATTGACAACTAGGTAACGCTAAGTTCACACGAGAATCGTTGTGTTCGATATATTTATGTGCAGAGTTTTATCGGATATGATTTATCATTTCACATATTGACCATTCAATTCGAATTTAAACGTTAGAAATGAACCAATCAGAAGTGAGCTCATTAGAAATGAAGCAATAAGCCAATTAGCGCTCAATTACTACTAAAAACGCGCGGTTTGCTCAAATTGTAATTGAACATTGTGGGTCTTATTAATATTGAAATCGTTTGAAAACAACATAAAAATAGTAAGTTTATCTATCGGCATTGGTCAACATGTAGAACATTCATGTCGTTAATAATAATTTATGTAAAAAATTACGTTTTCAATTGAATCCTCAGATGCAAGCCTGCAACAAACAAAAAGAAACTCATGAAAACAGAGAGATATTCTTACGACTATAAAGTCAATGAAACTATAGAAGAACAGGATAATTTACATATTGTTATTTTACGGTAAACGGAAGAAAGTAGACGATCAGATGCAATTTGTCTTTCTGAAAAATTTGTCAAGAAACAAACTGTGGCCAACAATAACGTTACGAATTACGCTCTTTCATTTTATCTAAGACCGAATCAAACACAGGTACATAGATACACATAATATTATTAAATTGCAATGTCTTTTGAGATATATTTGGAGTTTATTAATTAGCTGACAATATCAAAAACTTCGAATGTTTCAGTATAAAAATGTACGAAATCAATTTAAGAATAATCTCTGTGCTTATTAAGATTTTAGATCTATCTGTAACACATAAAAACATTACGTATCAACGAACAAATAGTGCTTTCTATTTCAAGTTCTGAATAATACCCACAGAGACATCTATCGTTTACTTCAAAAATTAATCATGGTAACAACGCCATCTTTGTTTCCTGTGGAAATTAGTTAGGGTAGATTAAAGCTGCCCGAACATTTAGCAATAGTTCAAGTTCTTGGCAATAGATGTAAGGTTTGGCTAAAATAATGAATAACTTGTAACGGTATTATTGATATCTGAAGTCCCTACTGATGTCAGTAAAAACTCGTATATTATTCGGTAAGAAATAAAACGCTCCTGCTATTATTAACTATTAAAGCCTTAAATATTACTATTATTACCTATTAACGTCCTAACGCTTTAGCCACCATTCGTACAAAAGACGAATTTACACGACGGTGCAGTTTGATTTAGCTTCAGGCCTCTTACAAGCTATGGTCGGACTGGTACCCGTATTGAGATACTGATGGAAACACAGTAAAAACAAACAAGAAAAACACACTCAAACACACACACAAATACACAGAAGCACACACACAAAGAAGGAAAGAAGTAAATAACGAAGGAAAGAAAGAAGGAAAGAAGGAAACGCACACACGCTCGCACACTAATACACAGTTCTGAATGGTACGTAAGCGAGAAACACAATTCGACCTCTTAAGGTTTAATAAACAGTATATATATATACTGTTATAAAATTCTGTTACATCGTTAAATTAATCAGATTGACTAGTCCAGTTTCACATGGTTCTATGAACACCATGCAACTTAGCTTTTGGGCAAACCTGAAATAATGTAAATTACAACATATAAATAACTTATGCCGAATATTTTCCGGTGGTAGCTCTGACGCCGCCATGTTACCACCCAGGGGTCAAAATCACGCCGCCAAATATCTAAAAATGCGTTCAGGCGTGATAGCCCCAGAAGCCGTACGAACATAGGTAGGTCTGGTCAGTTGCTGAGTATCTCACAACCGGTCTGGTTGTTTTGAGGTCCTGACACTGGAGGTCTGGTCGCAGAAGGTAGCGGGATCCGAAGCACGGTGCACTGTTGACCGACGGCAGGAAGTAGGGGGCCCAAATAGTAGGTCAGCCACCTATGAAAGGCTACCTCGCTACCTGGCGAAAAATTCCAGATTGCGACATCGTGCCGGTTGGCGACCCAATGAGAGAACCCGATGGACAATCCTGGGGGGATTCGAGCGTCCCCGCAATCTCCGGATCAAACTTCCGCTAGTCTTTTTGGTTCCACAGTTGCGATGGGGGTTTACAGGAACACTGCCTCGTCCAACTACCATCTGTCTGTCTACTTGCTCAGTATATTATGACAGTGAAAAGAAACAAGAGAACGTTAAAACAGCGGCTGCACGTCCTCTCTCTCAAAGTCCACCTCACCAATATCCGAGGTTTACATTCGAATCTTCTCCCGGTCCAACATCATCTTGAAACCTAGGAAAAGCACCTCTTGTTTTTCACGGAGACGCAAATTCGGTATCCAGCAGATGTTGCTTACTTGACGTACCCGGTATACTCTTTAGAGTGCAACTTCCTCCCACGCGCTGGCGTATGCGCGTACGTACGGAACAATGTCTACTGCAAACGCCTCCGTGACCTTGAAGACCCTAGGTTTTCCACAATCTGGCTGCTGGATGATAATGGTGTGGAATAAATACTTTACGCTGCTATCTATCGCTCACACAATGGCGATCGAGAGACAACTTATTTATTCGACCACCTCAGTGAATCAGCTGATTTGGCTCAACGGAGGTATCCTTCCGCTGAACTGGTGTTTCTTGGGGATTTTAATGCTCACCATTCACAGTGGCTTTATCCCTTCCGAGAAACAGACCATGCTGGGAGACAGACACACAAATTATCCCTTTCTTTGAATCTTACCCAGCTGGTTTCCCAGACGACGCATATACCTAACGTTGACAGCCATACGGCCAACTGCTTGGACCTTCTGCTGACTACTAACCCAGACCGTCACTCAGTGACTGTGTCATCGCCACTAGGCTCATCAGACCATTGCTTAGTTAAATTGGTTTCTACCTTTTCTCCACCTGACCTGTACTCTAAGGGTACAAGGAGAGTCTGGCGTTACAAATCAGCAGACTGGAATGCGGCATTTCTTTGCATCCTATCCCTGGCAACAGGCATGCTTCTCTACCGATGATCCGTCGAGCTGTGCGAAAGCCGTCACTGATGTATTGCGTCAGGGAATGGAGTACTTTATTCTGTTATCTGATGTTGCACTTGATGGCAACGCTCAATCTTGATTTAATAGAGAATATGCCGCAACTGAGGTCTGGGTTAATGCTCGTAGCCGCAAAGCTCCGGATATTGTAGAAAAGAAGAAAGCGTTTAACCGAGCTGCCAAGTCCTGCAAAAAAGAGCTTCGTAGAGCCCTCTTCACTCACGTTAGGCAAATGGGAATCAAGTTGGCTTCTTACCCGTCTGATAGCAATGCATTCTGGTCCCTAGACAAGTCGATAGAGGTGAACTTTGCCAGGTCTTCAATGCCACCATTGCTGAGGCCGGACGGACCATTGGCTCACACTGCTTTGAAGAAAGCTAATTTTTTGGCCTCTCTATTTGCGAAAACTTCACAACTAGAGAGTAAGTATAAACTGCAACCCGAGTTGGCCTCCAAAACCACAACTATACCTGATATTGACATACGGCAAAGTACCTCTCAAGGTACTACGTACTCTCGACGTGAATAAAGCCAGTGGTCCCGATGATATCCCCACCATAGTCCTCAACCAATGCGCACCAGAGTTGTCTCCTATCCTGACATGCCTGTATCCTCTCTTTTGGATCTGGTATTGTACCTAAAATGTGGAAGCTTGCAAATGTGCAACCAGTACCCAAAAAAGGCAATAGAGCTGACCCATCCAATTACCGTCCTATATCAGTCACCTCCATTTCATGTAAGATAATGGAACGTGTACTGAACAAAAGACTGCTGGCATATTTAGAATAAACCGATCTTCTCAGTGACCGACAATACGGGTTTGGGCGAAACCGGTGGACGGAAGATCTGCTAGTTTATGCAACGCACCTTTGGGGAGAGGCACTCGAAAGACACGATGCAGCCCTTGCCGTGTCCTTAGACATCACTAAAGCCTTTGATAAGGTTTGGCACGAAGGTATCCTTAGCAAGCTTCCCTCCTACGCATTACCACCTGGACTATGCGGTTGGATTTCTGATTTACTGAGGAATCGATCAATACGAGCAGTCGTAAATGGCTACTCTTCGAATCAACTGGATATTGATGCCGGTGTTCCTCATAGATATGTTCTCTCCGCAACCTTATTCCTGCTGCACATCAATGATCTCATTAAACCTGGGGTCATTGGATACGCTGATGACAGCACGGTTGCGGATAGATACCTTCCCACCGCACGGGCTAGTAAAGATAACATCCAGGCCTTAGTGGAGCGTGTAAATAAAACCCTCGAGAGTGTCTCCAAATGGGGTGAAGCCAATAGGGTCAACTTCAACACCTCCAAAACCCAGGCGTGTCTTTTCTTCGCAAAGCGGAGTCAGTTCCATTTAGCGCCCACTTTTCAAGGTGTGTCCCTCTTGAACTAAATGACCACCTCGAAGTTTTAGGTATTGATATCTCATCGAACCTTAACTTCAATGAGTTCATCCGGTCGAGAGCGAAAACAACTGAAACTGGGTATTCTGAACAGGGTGAAGCAGTACTTCACGCCTGAACAGCTGTTGATCTTATACAATGCACTAGTTCGCTCTTGCTTGGATTACTGCTCCCACTTATGGAACGGATCTGTCCAGTATTTGCTGGATGCTCTAGACTCGATCCTAAAATGTGCCAGTCATATTATTAACGACGATGTGCTCACCATCACTAAACCGCAAAGCCTCCGTCACCGTTGTCGTGTATCTACTCTGGCAGTGTTCTACAAGATACAATTTGGCTAGTGCGCGCAGGAACTACACGTACTGATTCCCCCAGCTATTTTTCTACACCCAATCATCTAGACGCACGGCAGGTTACCATCCTTATCTAGTTTAGGTACATTCCAATGGTCAGAACGAAACGGTTTGGTTCCAGCTTTCTATCCAGACGGCCTAGGAGTGGAACATCCTGCCGGCGTCTGTGTTCCCGGACACATATAACTTGGGACTCTTTAAAACAAGGGTGGCTAAAGGGGGTAAAACAAAATAGGCTTTTCCTAGAAGTGCGTGCTCCATCTCAGGACACATCCGTGCTTTCCATCAGGCGGGTTCGCGGCCAAACGTTAGCCTATCATATGATAAAAAAAATGTATACACCTTCAGCATTTTAATTCCCAATCTCACGTAACACCTGTATTGAACTTTTGTACTTTAAAGTGTTTTAATATTATTGCAAAAATCCAAATCAGTCAAATCATTGCGTTTTTTCAAGTACAACCCTTACATACATACGTGAAAGTAACAATAATATATAAGAGTGCACAGAAAAATTCCTAAACAATTTAGGGATATACAAAACCTTTACGGACATGTTTTTAAAAGAAAAAATAAAACAATACTACACTCCAATATTTATTTGAATGCTACAAAACAATATTAATTGCCTAAAGGGTATAAATAAATATATAATATAAACACTGATATAAGAAATAGTCGCTGCTAATTATCTAAGAGAGAGCTTTTATGAAGCATTAAATAAATAAATTTGAGGTCCTATTTGTGAGACATGAAAACGTGACAGAAAATTTATGAGTGATGAAAGAATAGCTGGTACTTACAATCTTCTAAAGTCCAGTTTAAAATGTACCACATCTTTATCCTGATTTAGATATTCATTAAAAGTTTTTGATTTTATTACATGACTTGGTACAGTAGAACTAAACAATGAACTAAACTATTTCATAAGACCTGTAAATGAACATAAATGCATGTAACCTTTAAAGGAATATTTCAAATTAAAGTTATCTGAAATGAGATCAGACCTGTCACAAAGAAATTTTTAATATCGTCAGTCACCTGATTCATAACAACGAAATTTCTTGAAGTCAATATATGTATGTGTCACGAAGTTAAAAAAAATCAATAAATAAACTACGGCGACAACGTTCGCTTAATGCAAAAATTACACTTAAAACAAATATAAAAAAATTTACCGCAAGTACGAACACCGATCTCATTTAACAAATGGGCATAGAATTTCTTTATAACCCATTATTTAATATTTTATACCTTATTTAATCATGAAGGCTCACTCATTAGTAGGTCGATAATTTATTTAATTACATTATTATAATAGTGTGTTCACCAATTTAATATTTATTTTTATTCTTATTTCGCTCACAAATAGGACCTCTTCGCAATAACAATACATTAAATAAGTGACTGCACTTATAAATATCGGGAGATCTACGTAAATCAATCACATATATAACTACTGCAGTGAAGTTACATATAGTTCGAGTGAGGCACGTTAAATATATTTCAATAATGAAAGCATTAAAAATGTCATTCTCTATTTGAAACACATTCGACCTTGTTATATGTGACAATTATAGAATATTTGTTGCGATAAAATTTAAACGTATTGAAAATATTTTATATACTTTGATAATACAATAACCTATGGGTCTAGTATATAATGACTTCGGATTTCTACTTTTATTCATAAATAGCAAACGAGTTTGCAAGCCCATCATATGTTAAATACGCCATAGCTTACAGACTTAGTTACAAATAATACTGAATTCATACCTGGTCTTTGTCATAGATGAGATACCATAATTAAAATAATATTGCTCCGGTACGGGTATTCCCCTCAAACTGCGGTGATAAGCGGCAATAATAATCAACAATTTCACAAGTGTACCCTACAAGATTATAATTTATTTAGATATTACAATTAAATTAGCGTCAAATTCTCATATCACCGGTTATTTGCTATGTGATCTGATGTCATTTGGTCCATCTCCATTATCGTCATGACTTTTTAATTACAGCATATTCGTTAATATGACATTCACCAGATGTGAACGTAATAGGAGGCGTGGCCAATCTCTATTGTATATATAACATCAATGTATTATACTCACTAACATTACTGTACTGTACTAATTAATTAGATACAATAAAATGGCCGAGACAAAATGAATATTAAACATAGCAACAGCGATATTTTAATAAGTCCAAAACAACCGTTACGATTATTAAAAATAAATTTACACAAAATTTTTTGTTCAAAACAAACAATAATATTAAATTTTTGAGGAAATAAACTTTAATTAATTTGACCTTTTTTTTGGGAAATTTTAAATCGATTCCAATTTCGATTGACTCTTAAACTTTCTGAGACCAAAAACGTCACTATTGTTTTACAAAGTGTATTTTTTTTAAAATAACAATATCACTTTGGATAAGTTTTATTTCCGCTGTAATTTCAGAACGAAATAATCTCATAATCTCATAATTATAATAAGCGTGAACTTTTCTTGTGATAATCGCAATCGAAACTCACGTAATCAAATACTAATTTAGATTGTTTAATATAATGTAAAAAGTTTTTATTTTAAACATTTCGTCGAGTAAAAGGGGTAAATGTCAGAGTGGGCACTTCTGACAATAAATATATAACGGAAACGAACAAAACACTATGTATACCTAAGTATTGAAGACACAAATAAAACAAACTCAATACACACTAAGCATAAAAGCGCTTTTTGAACTCAAAACGCAAAATTCTAAAACAGTATTTTTCTTCTCTACAATAATTAAATCCACAACATCAGACTAATTTAAAACTAAATTAATTAAATACTTATTTTTTGTCTTTTAAAACATTCCAATTAAATAATGTAAGAAGCTACATCAGACATTTCAATAATTTAATAAAAAAATAGGGAATATAAAATTTTTATTTCTCGTTTTGATGTAAGGGGTGTTCAAAGTGGTGAAGAGGCAAGTAACGCTTCCTGATTTTGATTTTAAAAATCATACTAGTAAGAAATGTGCTGATTTATACATTGCAGCTCATTATTAAATCCTGGTTAAACCGTTAATATATTGACATCTTAAGCAATCTCGATATAGTCGTTTATATAAAACCCCTTTTATCACCCCTTATTTCTCAAAATCCTGCATGAAAGAGATCACATATGATCCCACATGGACATCCTTAATGTTAGCTTAGTTGTAAACAAACCCTTGGAACACCCCCATACATTGCACAACAATAACTCTTATATATTTAACAGAGCTGCTTGATAAAGATAAAATTAAGATAAAATTAAGATTTTATCTTTAACAAATATCGCGATCGTTGCGAAAAAATTAAAACTATTCATTAATAATGGAATAAAATACAAATAATCTTTTAATATATTACTTTGGAATCACAAGTTACACTTAAGAGGAAGGTTAAAAATCTTATGAAGACTCGAATACCGTTCTGCCACTCTAAATATTATTAAAAAGTTTTGCAGAGTACAGGTATTCGGACTGTGAAATTGAACAAAGTGCTTAATAATATATTGGTGCTCGTTTCATGATTACTCATAATCAATTTTGTTTATAACAGTACAATCCATTTCTGATTTGTAAGTGTAAATCGATTTAACATAATAGTGTATTCGATTTAAAAAATTTCAATGGATGTACAAGTATTGCATATTTTAGTTTTCTTTGACTGACAAAATTTGGAACTAGAAATTTTGTTTTAATACAACGGAACTCTATAAGCTTTAAGCTTGGTTAAAGGCTCGTTCTCTTCCTCGGTCGCATCGAGATTCAAACTTATTGGACAAGATTATTATAATTTATAATAAGCTAACATAGACAGGTCGGATAAAGACTAGATTTAATTGGATTTTTCTGAGAGTTTGTCCTAGGGAAGAGATCATAATATATACTGCATACATTAGTTTTCAGGACCAATGGCCGTGTATAACGTTTAAAATAACGCGAGACAATGAACAAATTTATTGGTAGACCAATTTCGATATAACTGATAAGTTTAAAATGTCATTTAATTGTCTAATTCATTTAAAACAAAATATCCACAAGACTTCGTTTTTTAAACAAGACATTCAATATAAGGAATTCTTTTATTTTTTCATTCCATAATTTTTATTCTAGTTCCAAATCTTCTTAAATAAACTTTAAGTTGCAATGTAAGTATTATTAACCAAAATATCAATGATCAATGAATGGTATTTGCTAACCGCCAAGGTACATAATATATAATAATTTAATAGATTGTACAAAACTAAATTAATACTTAAGGTACTAAGTTACATTTTGCTCTGCGACTAGTTGTAACTTCAAAATACAAGTTGTGATTTATAAATATTATCATTTGAAAACGACATGTCCACAATTAAAGAAATAATCTTATCTAACACCAGTCTAAATATTTCTACTGGGTTTGTAAATATATTTAAATATGTCATCTAATTTTTAAAAAATCTATAAAAAGCTTTAGAGAAAGATATCGAACCATCCAACTATATCTACAGCATATATGAAATGGTTATAGAGTATATGAATTTAAAATTATTTGTAAAAATATGATTTAATTGTGGACATGTCAAGGAAACCGTCAAAATGTTTAATGGGATAATGCTGCATTGTTTGGAATGCAGGACGAACACTACAAAAGAGAAAATATTATATATAACACAGGTACATCATTATTATGGAATTTGTATACAATTAGTTAAATATTAACATTGAAGACGTCATCCATATATCAACCAAATAAAATTTTAAATTCGACTAACGATGTGCAAAGAATCGCAAATTAAATTGTGCATCATTTTACTACATCTCACTCATAACCAAATACTCGGGGAATGCCCCGAGCCATTGGTGTCATAAACACAAAAGATACATGTACAGATACATCTAGATCAAATACAACTATAAAAATTATATCAAAAATATATCAATAATGAATACCATAGACAACTAAATATGTCATTTTTCAGGTCTGTATATTGATCATTGTACTAATTGGATTACGATTCTTATACTATAATTGGATTGTGATAATTGTAGTAATTGGATTGTGATAAACCATTGATATATGGAACTACACAATTATTTGAATGAAATTGTGATTTTAAGGATCTAAGCCAACAATTGTTTTGAACACATATGCACAAGTTGGAACTGCTAATGAGTACAGATATTTTACACACACAGCTATACATTCGGTATAAAACTTTACAGTATCTGGTCTGGCATGTCGCGATAAAATTCTATTTGATTGACGTATAGACGACTCTCGACAATTATAATAAAATATAAATAATATCAATCACATAGGAATGTATAGGTAGGTAATATCACTTAATTGGTTAGGTGGATTTTGGAATTAGCAGTTGCAATTGACTGAGTGTACAACTGACTGCGTGTCATACGCGCTTAATGAGCTGCTTCATTTGACATTCACGGGAAGACTTAAGACACAATTTGGATATCTTCAACATATAACTTCACAAGATATTTTAATATACTGCATAGATCTCAACATTCACGTGTCGAAATGACATTAAGAAAAGAATTAATATCTAGTTGATGGGGAAGTCAGAAGAATTTTAAAACAGTGTGCGTGGATAAAGAAAGTGATAAATATAGAACAGCCACGTCAGGTCTGTAAGGATGTTCTCTGCCACTGTCCATAGGACCTGGCGTTAAGATGTAATAGTAATTAAATTAAATATAATATAAATAAATCCAAAAAGGTAATAATTAACTGCCTCTCCCGTAAAATGTAATGTATGTATATCAGGCACATAACTCTCAGGCGTCTACATTAAACTGTTAATATACATTTAATTTTAATCAATTGTTATAAGGAAATCAGTCTTGCAGCTTAGGGAATGGACACTATGCATTAACTAGGTATGAGGTAAACGTTGTATCGTTTTATTTGTGATTTTGTGCGAAACGTTACATACTAAGTCACGTTATATTGTCAACATGTACCTACAATGGAAATTGGAAGTACTTACGTGTCTCTTAGATAAACGCACATAGCTTATATTCTACTAAAAAAAAACATGCTAATCGCACTGACTCCTCCACTGTTATAAAAAACCCTTCATTTTTTTATATAAACAAATTATTGTACATTTAAAAAAATGGAATAGGAATTTTATTTGCATGTCATTTCCCAATTACTTAAACATCGCACTGAATATGTTAATATTCATATCCTTCTCAGATCTAAATATTCAGCCAAAAAAATGACAGATAACAGAAACAATCATAAGAGTGTAATAATGTCAAAATACGTGTTCACGCAAATGTTTAAAATGTAAGGATACCTAAAAAGTATTATAATGAGATTGTAATACAATTGCATGTTTCCAATAATGAGTAATCACTTTGACGGCTACAAATATGATCTGCCCATATACATGCCGATTTCCCAATGTTTTCTTAACGTGCCATCTTTATACTGTTGTACTTTATTACGTGTTGAAAATACATTTCCTACAACACTACACAGACGTACAGTAACTGATACATCAAAGACAATGATACAAGATCAACATTACTTCGAGTCCATATAAACTGAACAGACATGGTGGCCGGTTTTCAATTAATTCTGTCCATTCTCACCTCGTTAAAAAGGGACTATTCCCAAAAATACTCATTATACGTATCATAAATAATCAAATTAATTTTCATTGTATCCCTTCAATTTCAAGCTTCATAGTTAAAGTACGGTACTTACAAAGAAAAATTATAGAATTATCGATCGGTTAAATGTGAAGTTTTAAAAGCTTAGAAATCGTGGTTGTGCTAAATTGTCTTTGATAAATCAGTATTCAAATGAGTAATATAGATGCAAAGAAAGAAAACACCATTATTGCCAGGCCACATACATGAGTATTATGTAGAGATTTTTCAACCACGTTTACAATTTAGAACGTAATCATGAAATACGTGTTGAAAGAGCCCAGTCCTTTTTAATCTAATCAATTTTTCTAACTTTATAAAAGTATTAATGTCGACTAGATGTGGGGAGGCTTTTTTTAATTCGAAATTTATACTTAAATCACGATGTAGAGAAAATGTATGTAGCCTGGAATCAAGTGAGTAATTTAAGGTTTGTGAATGAGCAAGGAGCACGCCGACAATCCAGTGCATATCCCAGCCAGTTCCGAGAAGCACAGGGAACGACGGGCGAAATCGATCTTCTCGCAGAAGATCTGGAACATTCGAGAACATTCTTCTTATGATAATGATAGTTGTTGACTGATCGATGACTGAAGCTATAGCATGTTACAAACAATCTTTATTATACACAAACAATAACAGACTATAAATACATCGAAAAGAATAGAAAAAAATAAGAAAAATCGCATGGCATTATTGATCCCGGCTGTAAAAATATATCAATATGCTGTATATATAATAATAAAAATCATTAATTACTTCATTAGCAGACAAATACTAATAAAAAATTATATTATGTAAGTAGATTGTAAAAAAAAGATTTAACTGTTGGATAAAAAAGGAAAATAGTAATAATATTTTTCCTTGTCAAAGGTTATTTACCTAATTGAACAACAATAATGTACAAACACAAAAAGGTTAGAGGCAACCACAATAGCTTTTGCAAACAGCTTAAAAAAATCAACAGTATTTACACGTCGCACAATCAATGAGGAGCTAGTTTTAAAAAAATTATTATGCTTTCTTATCGTTTTAAAATTTTGCTCTACGCGTCGCTCAGTTGCAAGAACAAGCAATTGCCTTATAGTAGGACAAGAACTGTGGGCGGGCAGCCAACAGGAAACTGCAATTTCAATGAGGTATTGGAACTACAGAACAAAAACAGCTCAACACAGTGATTACTTTAAATGTTCATATCAGTATATTAAAATTTAGAATACTTCATATTTTTCTTGACATATCTTACTGCTTTTCAGCTTTACACTTAAAATTATCATAAGTATACATCGCTCATAGTTCTACAGCGTTGCGGTAAATCAATGACAAAATAAAAAAAGCGAAAATTTAATACATTGTGTGGTCAAATTTTGCAATTTTTTTCTTAATGATTGCAGGAGCTTCGGTATACATTCTATATACCCAACCGATCCAACCAGTAAGCAGTTGCTACCCTTAAAGCGGCTGTAGCACCTTGCTGTCAAAACGTAGCTACTCAAGGACCATACTTAGTAATGGTAAAGTTGGATGGCCCAGACCAAACGTAAAGTAAGCCTACTGACAAGACCACCGCAAACCGGGATCATATTGGAGTCTCGCATTATTTCTGTTAGGCGACGTGCACATTAATGCAGTCTTCTTACTTTGATTTGAAGGCCGAAGTTTCGCATATTTTTAGTACAGATAGCTATACCCCTGTTGCTCCGAGACCAAACCTGGCCATTGCAATAGCCAGACATTTGTTCATGTTCATCTGTTGATCCAATCCTAGAAAACTGGACTGACAGGCTGTGCGGTTTACTTGTAGCATCACAGAGCAGGAAAGAATTACTTTCTGATGTCCCTATCCGCTCATTGTATATGTAAACAAAAACATTTATAAGAGAGTGGGTCTGATGGGAGTGGTCTGATCACAATTTTGTACTCAACAGCTAGATAATATGAAAACGAATTCGAACCGATTCGAGAAAAGGTAGGTAGTGCCCTAGCGCTTCGCTTGACTCGTCTTGACGGTGACACTATCGTGCCTCTAGATAATGGGCATAGATGAATGACCGCCACAGTAAATAGTCGCAAACATAATAGACAAAATAAAATAAAGTACCTTGAAGGATGCTGGTATCTCCTCAATAGCCCGATGCATGAGAGTGCCATTCAGATAAACACAGTTAGACGCTTCTTCTTCTGGCACAGTAATAGTGCTGTATGAATAGTTGGCTTCCCTCTGCATCCTCTTGAGAATATCAACTGTATCATCACAGTCAGCTATACAGAGTATATCCGGTCCAGCCACAGTAATGTACTTCTTTAAATTATAAGCTTGCACTGGCATCTGTAATATATAAACGAGTACCTAAGTTCAGATTCAGTGTACCATAATTACCATGGTAAAATCTATATTAATATAATAAAGATGAGAGTGTCTTGTTTATCCATTCTCAGAAACTACTAGTCGGATTTGAAAAATTATTTTTGCATATTGTATTCAGATTCATGAGAAATACTATAGGCTACCTAAATTAATGATACAAATGTTACATACACAACTAGTGCATTTTATACAAGAATAGTGTGCTATTAAAATCTCTTCTAAACATATAATAAGTTTAAATACTGTAAGTGCATAAAAAGTCAATCTCGAACAGCAGTATGGTTACAAGTACATCAAAATTTCTTATTAGTCTCTTGTTCATTTATCCCCTTAGCTGTAGAGTGAAACACACACTAACGAAAACTCTTCCTACCTTTAGCTATGAAAAACAGAACAGCTTACCTTCTAGTAAATTATAAGGAAGCATACACATAGAGATGTACACACATATGTATATGTACCCATGCACACAAATTATATTGTTATAGATTTTGAATTTTGTAATTTGTCCTTGTGGACGAGCGGAGTACCCCGTTATACAGGTTTTTACAACCTAGTACAGGGCCCTTGCAACTTGTTTAAAACCATGTTACTATTTTTGAATGAATATTGAAATTTTTTTCAATGTTCTGGAAATTGAACCTCAGAAAAAGAGATATAAACCTATGAACCTAATATTGTTTATCTTTAACTGAACCCCTATTTGGGTGTTCAGTCAATAATCTTCAACCTCTTTATCACCTCTTCCGTTCACACTGGTCACCTTATGAAATGTAATGTCATTGTCTGGCACACTCTACAAGTGCTGCCTAGGAGTTATCATAAACATGTCTTAAAAACATTATGGACACCCCTAAAATTTCCTAACATGTTTTGCTTTATTGCTATAGTAAAAGGCTCATTTCATTCTATAAAAACACAAATTCAACAAGTCAGAGATACATGTTTGTAGATAAATGCCAGACCTCCAGAGTGGGGCCTAAAACCTAAAAAAATAAAGGTTTGTGTTCCTAATAAATATAACATTTTATATCTTTTTGTTATACCCTAACAGGAGTGCAAGGATATTCAGGAAAAGCCTCAGCCACAGCATGAGCTCCAGCCTCATTGGTAGAATGACATATCCCCACGAAAAACTCATGCCCTGAAAAGTTAACACATATTTTAAAATGATAAAACATTCAAACAAAGTCCTAATAATGTTATGTCAACTACTTTTTCTACAGAATTACCTAACTTTTTATTCATAATTTAAAAATCATAAATATTTTATCATTTACTGGAGAAATAGGTACTTTTACCTAGGTATATTACAAGTGGCCACTAATAATACTTAATCATATTATTAGAACCTTTAATGTAATTCTAATGCCTTTTTAAGACTTCACCTTTTAAACCACCACCTTAGAAGATTAGTAGAGTAACATAAAACTTTTGAGTTACGGTAAAGTTATGCTAAAGTTACCCCTAGTTAAGTAACCAAACCGTAAATTTCAAACCGTGATTTAAAAGATTCCTTTTAAACATACTGCATGTATTTAAACAGTTCTCAGATGCAGCATACATCTATAATTGATCTTAGACAGGAATCAAGTGTTATCCAAAATTATCAATATCTTCTTAGAATACAGTATTTACTAAGTATTAAAATGAATCTATAACACGAGTATTACCTGTAAAGAGCACATCAGAGCCAGAAAGCTTAGCATTTGGATCTGCCACTTCAATTACAGTCTGCCCCAGTTCTTCCTCCAACACCTTCCTGAGTGTGTTTAGCTACAAAACAAATACTTTTGTGATTTTAGATGTACATATGTACACTGCCGGTCAAAAGTTTGAGACCACTATAAAAAAGATAGAAAAATAATTAAAAGTCAACATATTTAAAGCTTT
>DWJK01000136.1:0-27763 GCA_018248815.1 Croniades pieria auraria
GCTTGCTAATCCTTTGGGCTATGTCGATAACTTTGGTTCTCTGTCGGATCGCCTCATTTCTGATGGGATCCTTCAGAGAAACGCCGAGCATAGCCCTTCCCATAGCTCGCTGAGCGACCTAAAATTGGTGGACTAGTCGCACCGTCAGCGTCGTCAGTTTTACTTAATGTTTAGTCATTTTATTGGATGAAATCCAAATAGAGGTAAATGTAATAATCCATTTCCTGACCATTATTAAATGTAATAAATTAAAAAATTTCATTTTATTATATTAAATATTAAGTTATTATATTAATTATTAGTTCGCCCTTTGTTATGCCTGTGTATGGTGTTCAATAAAGAGTAAATAAATAAATAAATTATGTCAATACAATTTTAATTTATATCACAATCATACAACCCAATAAAGATTGCAACGACTCTATCTGGTGAGAACATACATCCGGGGCATCAAATTAGATCAATACGGGATTATGACGTGTCCTGGAAATTATCTTTCACTGTATACACATTAATTTAGAAGTCGTTTGTGCTCGGGCGGCGATGTCTCCGCGTGATCACCTACTCATTATCACCGTGCGACCTTCAGGCCAGATCAATCGTGTCAGCGCTGCGCAGGGCATACATTCGCTGTGCACTGCCGCGACCAACACTTGTTGCACTCTAAATATGAGCATTTACTAATCATTATTGTGAAATAGTTATTCCAAGATTAGATTTCGCTTCTTGCCTTTCCAGTTTCTTTATTGTTCCTGTGTAGTTTGATTATAATGGATACCAAGATTTATCGGTCTTGACCAAGTAGGTCTGATACGGGCTGATGGAGGAGTCAGAAGTGTCCGAAATCGGAGTGTGTTTTTGATAATAGTGATGAATGTAGAAGAAGCAGGACAGTTCTGTAGTAGAGATGTTTATGTACTCGGGGCTCTCGGCTTACCCTTTAAGGGATCTGATGCCGAAATAAATGTACATTCCGTTTTTTTATGACAAGCGAGATTAACTCGGCCATGGTATGCTATACATCTCAGTTTCGATTATTGCATTTTTTGTATTAAAATCTGTGTTATGTATAAAAACATGAAAGAAAATCATGAAACGTGGAAGTGAATAAATAAAAAAAACAACAAATATTGAAAAGTTTTCCAAAAAAGTCTACTTAAGGAAAAATTGCGCATTTTTTGCCCAACGGATATTTTAACAGTTGAACTGTATGAGGGCGCAATTTTGAAAGTTAACGTTCGGTAACTGTAACGCTACTGGTGGATAAATGACCGTTGCGCGAGAAATAGTGGCCTACGATTGGTGCGTTCTGCTATGATGCTGCGTCGGTTCCGCTCAGCAGCCAATCAGGTGCTGGAGGGTGCGCAGGTGGGCGCGGAGGAGCGGAGGGAGGAGGAGGCCGAAGCCGCGTACGACGCGTCGCAGTACTTCGTGGATGACGTCAGCGACCCTTGGGCGCAGGAAGGTCTGATCTTCTTACTTCACGGGAGTGTCACTGCCAAAATTGGGAACCGCAGTTAAAAATACACGAAATGATCGTTTGTCCATTCGATTGCCACTTAGCTTGGAGTTCATTTTTGTTTTAAGATCTCTTTTACTCTTTTATAAATTGTAGACTTAAGGATTGAAGATTCGGATACTGTAGTATTCCGATTCTTGTTTTAAAACTACCTATGGATAACTATCTTTTACTAATGTTTCGATCTTACTACAATTCGCTCTTTTTTCGCCCTTCTATGAAGAACTCAAAGCATAACTTTTCTTCTCAATATCCAGCCTGTTCATCTGTTGTCCCCAGATGCGCTGGAGCGCGAGCGGCTCTCTCAGCACCAGCAGCTGCGCGAGCTGGTGGTGCGCGGTGAAGTGGCGGCGCTGCGGGCCAAGCTGGCGGCGCTCGGGCCCGCGGCCGCCATCATCGCCAACATGACGCCGGGGGGTGCAAATACCTTGCTCTATGTGTACGTATTAGGCTTGTATTTTTTACAAAATATGTTTTATTTTCTTTAATAGTCATGCGTTTAATTGCATAGGCTTGCGTTTACTTGCAGTCTTACTAGATGATGTCTTAATCGATTATTAGAATTAGAATATTTGTAGAGTGCACTAACGATAAATGGATACATCCGATCAGGTCATCTTCCTTGTACATAAGTTGAAATGAAACTGTTTTAGATATCCGAATTTTGACCAGCAATAAATCAATCACCTTCTTCAGAAAAATTTTTTGAAGTCCATAAATTATTTTCTTTAAGACTTAGCCGCTCGAGCTGGATCTCATATATTCATATATTTATAGAGCTGAGAAGACAATTATTTGCTGTACTATGCTTTCCAAGTTTAATTTATTCTAGACATTTCTACTAAGATACAATTCCATTGAAATTATTTCTCCGAACATTCCTAATTTTAAATGATATATATAAATTTTATTTTTTTATGTAGTCTGTGCTGTACAGTAAGCGTTTATATGTTAATGCAAGTTGTGTTCACATCTAGCAGGACGTTCACAAGTAAATTTCTCATTAAAATGTATGTACAATGTATATAAAGTGTAAGGCCCATTTCTGTGGACCTAATAAAACAAATCTTCAACCGGCTGGGCTCGTGTCCGGGCAGTGCGTGCGAGAACGGGGCGGCGGGCGCGGCGGCGGCGCTGGTGGCAGCGGGCGCGGACGGGCGCGCGCACCCCGTGACGCGCTACGGGCCACTCTACATCGCCGCTTACCACGGCCACGCCGACATCGCGCGTCTGCTGCTGCACCACTTCCCCGAGGCCGTGCAGGTGCACACAGACCTATGCGCAACATCTCAGGATGTATCTGCACTCTTCAATAGACAGTCAAGTGCTAGCATATCGTAACAGAAGAAAAAGGTTCTAGTAGTTTCAACGGTGGATCTGTTCGTCAGCACGAGACGGTGGAGAAGTGGCTGCCGCTGCACGCGGCGTGCATCGGCGGCCACCCAGAGCTCGTCACGCTGCTGCTGGAGTACCCGTACCCTGAGCACCTGATGAAGACGTACACGTAAGCTCCATGTGACCAGTAAATGTACAATACATAGATCGTCCGTCGAGAGGCAGAAGCGTAGGCGGTACGAGAAGCTGCGCTCTGCGACCCCCCACTTTCCCCCCTTTGGGCTGCTTATAGTCATGTTGAACTTAGAATCCATTATTAATGTACGCAATTAAATTAAAAGTTCTTGTGGAACAATGTTCTTGATCTTTTTTGAGAAATTAATAAGTTTGCTTTACTATTACTCTTGTATCATAACTAATTCATTAAAATCAATTATGCTGGCTCCAATTTGTTTGTTAAATGAAACTTATGAGAGAATTAATTTTTATTGTGAATTTTTCTATCGTTTTTATGGTTACTTCGCTATTCATGGCAGAGACAAATACGACGAGTATAAGATCATGAATCGTTTTGGCTCTCTTTGAGTTATAAATTATGAAACTAACCCTTCTTCTTTCTATATAAAAAGATTTTAGGTCCGCTAAATGGTAGGTAGAGAGTACCAAGTGCCAGATAGCTTAATTTTTCGAGGCCTGATTTACTTCCGTTATAACTTTTAGAAGATCCAGTTAATGCCTAAGTATTATAAGCCTAGCCAAGTATCATCTCTCTCTCTTAAGTCGGTCTGTCATTACCGAGGATCGTGATCCCGCTTGAAACCAGTCAGTAACATTCTTCAGGAGGAGCGATCCTCGGCTTGATGCACTGCCACACTCATTGGCATATTCAAGAATCATAAGCCAGGATGTAACTGTGGCTCCGTGGGCGGCAGGGACGCGAGCGGGCGCGTGCAGTACCGCGCCGCGTTCGACGCCAACGCGCGCGACGCGAGCGGTCAAACCGCGCTGTACGTGGCCTGCACGCTAGGCAATCTGGCTGTCGTGGACGCGCTGCTGCGCCACTCCGTGCCCGCGCTGCACCAGGTAGCTAGTCCTTCACCTCTCGTGGCTGACACTCCCTATCATGTATCTTGTCCTTTTTGTACTTAAGCTGATTAGCTCATCGACACAAATACCTGGTGTCATTAAGCTTTTATTGAGCAAATTTAGTCGTCACAGAATGGGTCGCAATAACAAAAAGTCTAAAAATATTTAATGGCACTATATGGTACTCCAGACGGAGGCAGCAGAGGAGACTCCGGCCAGCGTGCAGCAGGTGCTTAGTCCGCACCGTAGCGGCATCTCGCTCGGCATCCACGCCATCGTCAACAAACTCACCGGCAACAAGCAGGTCAGGCTGGATTCAGGAAGGGCATTTGGCTTTTTAACTTTTTTAGAAACGTCCTTGCAAGACTCGTTTTTGGGAGATGCACTGTTGCATCCTTTTTTGCTGCCAATCAGCAAAGTTTACAGGAATTTGGAGCAACATTTAGTAATGGCGTAACAGTGTTGGGGACCCTGAATGATACAACCACATCGAAGGCTCCCTATTCATTAGTAAAGGATTGCAAAAAAAACAGTATTAGGTAGTGCAAATAGGAAAATTTGCATAAAACCTCAGCTTGGCAGGCAGGATATAGAGAGTACGTACACTATAAGTTAAGGGATATAAAACTAACGCCTGTCCATAATAAATCAATTTGAAAAATGATAAGTACTAATGAGTGTGGTTATTGTAGTGTTATAACAGAGCATATACAGTTTGATTGTGTACTGTGTGCTGCACGCAGCCGGCGGCGGCGGCGGAGCGCGGCGCCGTGCACCCGGTGCGCACGGACGTGGCCCGCGGCGCCGACTCGTGCGTGGCGTGCGCCGCGCGTCTTAACCATGTGCGCGTGCTGCGCCGCCTGCTGCGCGCCGGCGCCGCGCCCGACGCGCTCGCGCACCCACCGCACGCGCCGCACTCGCTCCACGTGCGTCGCGCACCCGCACATACACACACACACAGCTGAACAGTCGAATATGGCTAATGTTATTGTATACGTTAAAATGACAGGATATAGTTTTGAAATAACTGTATGTTATATGCCTGGATTATGTCTAATCGAAGAAGGGTTATTAGACATTCGCGTAAATTGTACAGTCACACACACAACACTAGTAGCGTCTTTACCCCGTTATGGACTTTAAATCATAGCTTCATTTGTATCACTTGAAGAATTCCATAGGACAGCAACGTCAGTGTTCTACAAGAGCTTGTTAACATCACGTAAGACTAAATTCAAAGGTACTATTCAGAATTTCTAATGTTGTTACTATAACGCCAGTGCCTTTACAGGGACTGTCAATTCCTTGTACCAGGACTGTAAGGACAGAGATATTATGCACTCGTTGCCCTTTGGCCACCCCATAAGGGATCTGGTGTGATGATAAATAAATAATAATAATTAAGCTTTGCTGTCGCTCGTCAGGATACGGAGCTTTCGGAGAGCGGTCGCGACGCGCGCTGCCGATCGCGCAGCTCATCTGCCAGGGGACGTTCGTCCGCCTCGCCCTCGCCCGCCAGGACCACCTACGGAGACGACCGTGAGTCTCTTCACACGTACATTGCTATTATAGCCAGCGTGGCACACTATGGCCTTAACTCTCCTCCTTCTGATAGACGAGCAGTGCTTAATAGTGGAACAATGAAAAAGTCAATGTTGATGATGAACTGCAGTAACATTTGTTTAGTCATATTATTTCCATTATATGTCATGCTATTAAATATTTCAGTTATCTTTTAAGATAGGAGAGAGAGAGGGAATGAGAGGCTAGTAATCTTAATCATTTATAATTTTTTCGAAGATTTGCTCGTGGTACAGTAGTCACGCGGTACAGTAATGTCGATATGAAGTACTATACGACTCAGGCGAGGCGCCGTGGACGGCGCTGGCGGTGGCGGCGCGCGCGCGGCACGTGCAGGCGGCCGAGCTGCTGCTGGCGGCTGGCGCCTCCGACCCCGGTGGCCGCGCGCTGCAGGAGTGCGCACGCCACGGCCTCAACGAGCTTCGCGCCGCGCTGCTCGCCACTAAGGTACCTACCTATTTACCCTACCTACTTACCTACGGAACCTACCTTACCCTACTGCTCTCATACCTCTATCTGATTATTATGTGACCACGGCAGGTCCCTTATGGGGTAGACAGAGAACGCCGAGTACTACATATCTCTATCCTTACATACCTAATGCGTTTTTTCACATCCGGTTTCCCTTGTTCAATGTCCGCTGCCTGCCGTTCTTACCTTCGACGCGTTAGCACTTGGCTATGACACGATCATGGTCAGGTTGCTGAGAGTGATGTCGTTGTGTGCGCAGGCGTACCCCGACCCGGACTACAAGCTGAACAAGTCGTCGGTGGCGGAGCTGGTGCTGCAGGCGCGCGACGCCGACTCCGCACTGTCCTACAGCGCTCGTTGCCCCTCCACACCCGTCATGCTCAACTGGCGCGAGCTGCGCTGCCGCCTCGCGCATGTGCGGTCAGCGCTCACACGCATGCATACATACACGTACACACACACGCACACGCTCACGCACACACACACGTGCACGTATTTATCTGATTAAAGTTTCTGGTGACTCGGAGTTTGGATCTGTGCCCTGTGTATGGCAATAGACTCACCATCTATTCCAAGGGAAGTAAATGTAATTAGTGAAATATGCGAGTATACTACACTCCTCTGCCTACCCCTTCGGGGATTACAGGCGTGATGTTACGTTTATATTATTCCTATTTACATGTTGGGCAAAATGTTGACGTACAACTCATACGCCATACCTGGACACCTGCGTGGAGTATACGTCATTCTTTCGGTGGTTAATAATATCGAACTTGTTCGACGTAAACACAGATGCTGACAATATCTCATCGCACTAAATAATCTGCCAGTAGGTACAATACTTAGTTATGACGTCATCGCGCGGTTGTCAGGTTATTTCGCGCGGGTTGTATTATCAAAAGGACGGCTCCAGTTTTGTATATAGCTGAACAATCTGTTTTGCGGACAGCATGAGCTGGGTGCAGCAGGCGGCGCTGCGGGTGAACTCCAAGCTGTCAGCCAGCAACGGCGCCAACGCGCTGCTGGCCATCACACGCATTGAGCTGGCCAACAACGAGCTGCGCCAGCTGCCCCGCGAGTTGTTCTCTCTGCACAGCTTGAGGTCAGCTCACGTTCACAGCAATCAGCTCAGTGTCTGGCTAGGGAAACCCGGAAGGTGTATGAAACAAAATTATTGAATAAGTCCAATTTTATCGTAGGATATGCGGTAATGAAATGGATATTTCTACCGTTTGCCGAGCAGTACGTTAATAATTTAGTAAAAATTTATAACATGCACGATTGTTACACTAAAGTTTACAAAATCCTCTTTACAAAACAATACACAGATCATTCAAACGTCGTTATTGTGAATTCGACTCGATGGAAAACTCAGGGAGCGTAAAGGCTTATTTATTTTTGCGACCAGCAGTGTATAATAGCAATGAGAGCGAAGTGGATGTGTGCAGGTATCTGAACGCGGCGCAGAACAAGCTGGAGCGGCTGCCCACCGCCGCAGACCCCTTCGACGAGGAAACTGAGGAGGGCAGCGGCGCGGGGCGGCCGGGGCGCCCGGCGCGCCGCCCCACGCAGGTCTACCGCGCGCCCGCCCTGCAGGAGCTCTACCTGCAGGTACTTATGACACATTTATCTTAGGACTGTTTCACACGGCCGTTTGATCTCAAAGCAGGCTCGAAGGAAGCCCATGCTATCGTAACTGGGCGACTGATAAAGTTCATATTATGACACAACTATCCCCCAATGCCTTCTATAAGTATTCGCTGCTTCAATATTGGGTTAATTACAGGAGATCCTAGACTCAGTGCCCCGATTTGCACGTGAAACTTATACTCTTCTATTTAATCTATATCATATTTTCTAATTCTCTAATAATTTGCGTAATATGGTCTCTTATTGCCGCTGCAGGACAATCGCCTGGAGGAGCTGCCGCCGGAGCTGTTCTCGCTGCCGGCGCTCACAAGCCTGGACGTGTCCAACAACAAACTGCGCGCGCTGCCGCCACACATGTGGAGCGCACCCTGCCTGCGGGACCTCAACGCGGCCCTCAACCATCTCAAGGACTTGCCCAAGGGGGATGAGGTAACAAAACGTAACATCACGCCTGTAATCCCCAAAGAGGTAGGCAGAGGTGTGGTACACTTCCAAGTTTCAACAGTTACGATTACGTCCCCTAGAATAGGCGGTGAGCCTATTTCCATACACCGGCCACTATTCCAGACTCCGAACCACTACTAGTAATTCTAAATTAGAAAAATCTAATAGTACCGGACCCGGGATTTGAACTTAAGACCTCTCGATCGGCAGTCGCGCTTGCAACCACTCGAGCAACGAGGCAGTCAATGGGGATGAGGTAATCAGAATAATATACGTATATTATCACAGACGAAGAGCTGAAGATCGAACTCTGTGGCGTGCCATTGGAGAGGCCTGTGTCCAGCAGTGGACACCACCACTATCCACCTCATAGAACTATTTCTATCCACCTCATAGAAAATCTGGTACAATAAACTGATACTCCAACATCTAGCAATAATAACACAAACACACTAAACGATGTTAGAATTTCGTCTATAGTAGCTGTATCATATCTTTTATCTATGATCTTTTGCTCGTCAGATAATTTAACCTTAGATTATTATTCTATCGAGAATAGTACAATATTTTCTGTGGGTTTCGTAACGCCATAGTATATTTTCAGCAAAACAATGTTTTTTCCTAATGTTACTAAGAAACCTACTCAATATCTACAGCCAATTATAAAAGTCACTGGTTAATGTCATAATGCTTAAATTTAGAGCCTGCTCTCCGTCCTCTTCCAGTGCCAAAGCGAGGGGGCGCAGTCGCCGTCGGACCCGCCACTGCAGCTCAGCGCCTCGCCCTCCAACCACTCTGCCCAGTTCCAATTCAACTCTCATTCAGTAAGTGTCATATTTACACACATCGTTTATACGTAAATATACAATTGGAAAGTGGTTGAAATAATAATAGTTATGTCTCAGGTCAATTATAAGCGGAGCAGTTTATATGCCGTGGTAACCGAACAGCTGTTAAACATAGATATAGTATATTTCTATTTCATTGTGTGCGAGTACGTGCATGTACGTGCACGTATGCGCGTAATTTATCAGCCGTCTAGTTACCATAACACAAGCTCTCTTGGTTCTTACTTTGTTATCAGAGGGTCGTGTGTAGAGGTGTCCAGAGACATTATTATTGTTATTACCATGCCATTGCCCTAGTCCATGATGTATATAACTGATGTTGTTTGTTCCGCAGAAATCGTCGTCGCGCAGCCCGTCCATCGAGCGCAGCGACTGCTCGCTGGAGGACGATGACGTGCCCGCGCTGGGCAGCCGTCACGGACACGCTGTGTGAGTCTCTCCCCATTATATATATGCTGTCGCGCACTTTTATTTAGAAATATTTAAGACAAATAATCTTACGGTACATTATTTTTATGTAGCTCCAACGTTTTAGGCAACGCACGCCATGATAGCTGTCAGAGGGCAAATTTTTTCTGACTTAGTTGATATTTATTGTTATGTTATGACCAAATTACACAAAATCATTATAAATTGTAGCCTGTGTGTTATTCTGATGTATAAATTATGTTACTGTAAAGTTTCGTCCAAATCCGTTCAGTGGTTTTTGCGTGAAAGAGTAACAAACACACCAGCAGTGAAAGACACAATACTTTATAAGCCGTTTTTCATGAAACTGATAGCAGGCAGATGTGTACGCCAAGTACAGGCGAAACGGATTTGACTCACAATTAATAAAACGATACAAATAAAAATAAAACTAGGAACTATTCACCACCTACTCCATGGGACGTAAATGTAACTGATGAAACGTTGGAGAGTACTACACTGATCTGCCTACTCCTTCAGGGATCACAGGCGTGATGTTACTAAGAACTCAACGGAGACAACGGTAGCAATACACACGCGAGCACAGTGGACTGAGTCAGTACTGTAACTGCACGCAGGTGGGCGGAGGCGCGACGCGCGCACGCGTGGCGCGGCGCAGTGGCCACGTCGCCGGCCGCGTCGCCGCGCGCGCGCGCCAGCGGGCTCACGGCGCTCAACCTGGCGCACAACCAGTTCGCGTGCATCCCCGCGCCGCTCGCCTGCCGCGCGCCGCATCTGGCGCGCCTCAACATGGCCTACAACAACCTGCGGTGAGCCCACACGTCCTTGTCTCTCCACAGCCAGCTAACTGATCTCGATATAATTATCAAAGGAGCCGGTGCTATGGTAGCCAGGCAGCTGATGATCTAAATGTAGTTATATAGATTTACTCCTTAATCCTGCCCATCACCCGTGTATTAATCTTGATGTTAACACAATAAGTAGCTTAAATCTGGCTAGAAACATTATGTAGCGTAAAAAAAAGTGTGAATATAAAAAATATTTCGGATTCGATTTTCTAATAGAAATTTCTAATGGTGGCTCGGAGTCTGGATCTGTGCCCGGTATATGGCAATAGGTACACCACCTATTCCATGAGACTTAAACGTACCAGGTGAAATGTGGGTGTATACTATGCTCCTCTGCCAGCCCCTTCGAGGATCACAGGCGTAATGTTGCGTTAGTATAATAAATTACTATGTCAATTGCTGTTCCCAGGTCGATGTCGTATGTTACATCGTACCCGACCAACCTCCGACAACTGGACCTCAGCCACAATGAGATCACATGCTGGCCGAGCTTGCCTCAGGTACTTTTACTTATGTTTGTTTATCGTCTTCCAACATTAAGTAACTTACCGTCATCATCAAATTATCCAATGTAGAACTTGAGATAAAGCTGAAGGCTGTGCTCGGTGCAGGTGGAGAGCTTCGGCTCGTCAGAGGGCGACCCGCTGGCATGCTACTGTGGAGCGGGCGGGGCCGGCGGGGGGCGGGGCCGGCCGCGCTCGGGCGGCTCGGTGCGCTCGCAGCTGCTGAGCGCCGCGTGCGCCGCGCGCCGCCACCTCACACTCGACGGGCTGCGCACACTCGTCAGTATACGTACAAACACACACACACGCGTCCATACCTGCAGTTTTAAACTTGACCCAAACTGTACAGTCACTAAAACAATATACTCATATGGTTTTTAATCTATTTATGAATGTTGTTTACCTTTACTGGGCCGTTGTACATGGTTATCGTATATCGGTTCCAAGTAGTCCGATAGTATAGACTAAATCAATCTAGTCTTTTTAAAGCGTTGTATCCATAGCCAATAGTAATAGATAATGAATCCTTTTCAGATCCTCGCGAACAATATGCTCACACGGATTCAGCTGACCACGGACGACGATGGGCTGTCAGAGGCCACCGCCGAGGCCACCTCCAACCATGACGTGGAGGACGACGACTGGGTGAGAGGATTTGATTTTGGCATATTGTATCCTAGTATTTTTAAATCGAAACATTATACTATCAAAAACGTAAATTGGAACGAATCTTATTCAGCGGTATTTATTGCAAGAATTCAAACACAACAGTCGGAGTTAATAATGTCCCCTATAATATTATAATGTAGGCTTACACAATCCCTCTAGTGTGAACGGCAACACCGTTTCTATTGAACAGGTGGCAGCACTGTCTCTTACATAGCAGCGCTATCGTTTAAATAGAAGCTTCATCTTCCTCAGGGCGTTGCCGATATGAATAATATTTTTAAACTTTAGGAATATATGCATGGGATGTCTAAGCATTTCGGAGATATGTTCTCGTTCACGTGTATCGTCCTGCTAGTCCCTCTGCTGCTCGGTATGTACGGAGCGGTGTGTCGCAGAGCGCGGAGAGCGGGTCGCGTGCACGCGCGCGGCTGCTGTTCCCGCAGCTGTCCATGCTGGACGTGTCGTGCAACCTGCTGCGCGCCGTGCCGCCCGCGCTGCACCTGCTCACGCACCTCGCCGTGCTCAACCTCAGCGGCAACAAGGGTACACACACCACCTTTACAGTCGACCGTGTGCTTCCATTCGTCGATTTAAAAAGAGCTGCTATACATTTTCCGAAAACGTAATTCGTGTTGCATTTTTTTTGGTTACAGTTTACTAGACATTTCAGTAATGATATGTGATGTGCGTACATTTTACTTTCTAAAGTTAAAATACTTATTCATTATGGTCATATTATTGGTTTATTTTTTATTCAATACTATCACACATTAAACGGTACACATACCTTTACATTACCATTAACTACCTGATGGTGAGTGATGACCATCACTAATAATTATAATTGGATAACTCTATATCATACCGCCTACGAACCAGTCGAGTAGAAAGTTAACTTTGCATTTGAAACATGCGAGATACTAGCAAGGGTAGTGGTCGGTTGCAGACATAACGGAGCTGCCGGCGCAGATGGGGCTGCTGTCGCGGCTGTGGAACCTGAACACGGCGGGCTGCGCGCTGGCCGAGCCGCTGCGCTCCGTGGTGCGCGGCGGGCGGCGCAGCGCCGACGTGGTGGGCTACCTGCGCTCCGTGCTGCAGGAGGCGCGCCCCTACACGCGCATCAAGCTCATGCTCGTCGGCCTGCAGGTCACGCCTCACCACCGACCACTCGTTGTCTGATATCTCTACACTCATGGGCCTGATGTCCTTTTCTACACATATATGTGTTGTGGAGAATGAGGAAACATGTACCCAGCGTTAAGACATATTTATTTACTTATTGTTAATTAAAACAATTACAAAAAACACAATTACTGATATAACACAACACCAAATATGGTCATAAATTAATCAAGAAAATGTAAAAAGTAAGTATGGTTGTGTGCAGGGTATCGGCAAAACGAGTTTATTGGAGTGTCTGCGGCAGGAATCAGCTATCCAGCACCGGCGGAAGCCCACGGATGTGAGTACTTAACCATCGTTATCGTCCAATTACCACAGAGTCTGCGGTATGGTACGAAGTGGATGGGCATGGATGGATGGTATAAACAAAGACGCATCTTTACGTCACATGTAGCTACCACGTAAGAAATATTACTGACAGTTTTTCAAGACTTTATTATTTCTATTTTAAATGAAAAAAGCATCAGGCGGGCAGCAGTTACAAAAGGCCTCTGCCGCCCATAAACATTAACAACCGAATTCGAGCAGGACTGCAGAAGTGCTATTGTTCGTGTCAGCTAGTCTTATTAAAATTTATTAATTTCTCAACTCCTCTGAGTCGACGACGACCTTGAGTGGGCCTAAATTTCCGATCTACGAAAGTGATCTTGGTTCTAGTCCAGTGGTCTTGTCTTCACAAATGTGACTACGTACCGAAGGTACCAATTCCCAAGTTCCCTAATTGATGAATTATCTATGGTTTATCCTATGTGTGGCCTCCGTGCTGTCACACTCCAATGACGCAATATATTGTCAGGCCTATTTAATATAGGGGTAGGCTAAATTTAATAAATTTCACCTGCCGCGAGTCCGCTAGACTTTTTTCGCCACCTCTACATTCTTTAAAGTTTGTAGCTTTTTGGAGAACTTATAAAATGGTATCATGCTGTATTTCCCACTTTTTACCTTTTATCAGCTTCAAAAATCCTTACACTTAAATTTAAATACGTAATGTAACGGTGCACCGTGTCGGCCAGCACTGGGCGAAGCGCATGGGCAACAAGTCGTCGCGGCGGCCGGTGTCGACGGTGGGCGTGGACATCGGCACGTGGGTGTACGAGAAGCAGCGCTCGGCACGAGGCCCCATCACCTTCCGCACCTGGGACTTCGGCGGCCAGCAGGAGTGAGCGCTTGCACACACACATACAGATACGCACACACACACACACAAAGAGGGACGACACGATATAAATGTTAACGTGTTCAAAGTTACGTGCTGTATTACAGTACAAACAATGTTTACAGCAAACTTTCATCATAACACACGTGGGTAGGTTTATATGCCAATGTAAGAGGGAGCTGTGTGCGCAGGTACTACGCCACACATCAGTACTTCCTGTCGCGGCGCTCGCTGTACCTGGTAGTGTGGCGCCTCACCGACGGCAAGCGCGGGCTGGCTGGCGCGCTCGACTGGCTGCGGTATCGTGTGCTTTATATCGTTATCTCATACCTCTCTCCCATACCTAACTTTCTCCAATCTCCCCCTCTCACGCTTCTCCTCTCTTAACATCCACGTTGTCTTCCCCATCATTTCCCCCGCCTTGTCTACCTCCTTCAATTGCAGTTTTTTTCTCTTCTTCATGGCAGAAATTAAGAACAGACGCCCCCTAATTTCTGCCACTTTCAATTTCCTGTTATTTGTTATTCTCCATAAATATGTCACAATTCGAAATACCTACGTAACTAACATAACATATTTGTGACACCTGTTCACTAATCTCCAAGGTATAACAATTGTCAGGTCCATACAAGCGCGCGCGCCCGGCTCGCCCGTCATCATGGTGGCGACGCACTACGATCAAGTCAACAATGCAAGTATACTATAATATCACACATGATTATATATGTCTGGGCTTAACTGACGTACGTTTTTTGGAAAGACCGTACTAGTTTTGGGCCTGTACGAGATCCCTACGTACGAGACTGGTCTCCTCCGCGACATTTAATAGTAGTCATAATACACTTTATTGTACACCATAGAGAAGAAATTATTAACAAGACAAATAGGCACAGGACAATACATTAGCCGGTCTTATCGCCAATAAGCGAGATCTGCCATACAATCGGCTCTGTAGGAGTTACAGATAGCTGGACCGGGGCGAGGTGTAAATATACTGAAGATAGGAGACTGATAAAATAAATATATAATTTAAATAAATAAGAGATGAAAAAGTAGATCCAATATTTGCAATAGTAATAGGTATTACATACGCTCGATAAGAAATTCTAAATAATATGCTTACTGCCACTGAGCTTTAAGGTTACTTAATTCGTCAAATTTATAAGTCAAGCGATACTGAACTTGTCAACGCGCAAATAACTGAATGCTAACTGCTTTTGAACTATGCCGCAGAGCTCTCAACAAAATGCTTATATATAGTTCAGATAAATGTTGAGATTTCGTGTTGTTCTCCATCAGGCGAATTTGCCGGAAAACGAGAGCCCTATGGCGCTGCAGCGGCTGATCCGCGGCGCTGTGATGGCTGCGCCCGACGCTGACAAGCTGGGCCTGCCGCGCGTGCTGGACTCAATCGAGGTGACCAGTTCCTTTTAACGGAGTTATTTTCCTGATTCTTCTCTTTTTCCTTTCTCTTTATTCTCTTCTCTCATCTACTCCAGTTGCTCGATGTAGGATAGTAGTAATGGGAACACAAGTATTGTTAGATATAGAATTGTAACTTTTTACATACGATATCTGCTATCAATATTTTTAATTAAATGTCAAGGTTACCTTCTTAGTGATAAAATCATTTGTACTGATTCTTTTCTGTTTTCTCTTATTTCTGCTTCTCTACTATTCTTTGGATATTAGAATATACGGAAGTAATCCTATATATTTAAAAATGGAATCCCCCGTGCTTGGCAAAACTTTGCAAAAGGTTGCCATCCTACATACAACAAATCTAATTCTCATAGGTCTCTCCAAATACAGGTCCTACGGCCACAGAAATACTATCCAAGAACATGTAAAGATGCGCTATGGAAATGTTTGTAAATATGCTGTATTTGTGGCCAGGTGTCGTGCAGCACCCGCCACAACATCAGACTGCTGGCTGACATCATATACTCCGTGGCCTTCAGCGTCAAGCCCCCGGGTACTTGTACTATATTTATTGACTTTTGCCAGCCAGAACTTAGACAGTGTGACAGATTATGACCTTAAACCTCTCGTTCTGAGATAAGACCCGTGCCCAAAAGTGGGACGATGGAAAAGGGTTGATGATTTGTTTATTTGTACTTCAACATAACATCTAAAGTTAGGTAGGCTGTAGAAAAGGTTGTCTTAACGCGTGGCGGCCGTCTTTACCATTCAACCAAGGTGGTGATGGGGAATTAATGGTTCTGTGTTTGGGGGTAGATTGTGCGTGTAAGTATGTATTTAGAAATATATATAATTAGACTATTATTTGTTCGGTTACTATAGTGTAAATTGTCCAGTTTGGGATGAGAAGGCCGTATGCGAGTCTGATGATATATTAGTATTAAATGCATATGTTCGGCGCAGGCAGCAAGGAGCCGCTGCTGGAGCAGCGCGTGCCGGCCACGTACTTGGCGCTGGAAGAATGCGTGGTGAACCTGGCGAACGAGCTCAAGGAGCCCGTGCTCCGCCATGAGGAGTACAAGCGCCTGGTAAGCAGCAACGCTAGCACCAGAGTCAACAAACGCTGTGTATGCGAAGGAACTACATGCTAGGCTATGTCTCTCTTACCGTCAGGTGCGAGGAGCCTGGTGTGAAGATATATATGTATATAAGTTTTTCTACATAATTTTCTTACCCCGCCCTCGCCCCAGGTCCTTTACTCAGTAGGCAGAAAGCACCGAGTGCCAAATATGTCTTTCCATAGAGACCCGTCGTGCTTGTTCTACATTCATCATTCCTTTTTACAAGCATGTCATTTTCGGAGATTTTTGAAGCACCTGACCAACTTTGATCAAGATAGGTAAGTATTGGCTTTCGAGACAATTCGCAACCCGCCCGCCTTAAAAATTCACGAAAGTCCACACTTTGGGCATTACAATATACCATTTATGCTTAGGTCAATAAACTTGTAATATGCAGAGGTAAACCATCTAAAGGAGTATGCACACGTTCCAGGTGACGCAGTACATGCAGCAGAAGAACCTGCGCATGTTTCGGGACGCCACCGAGCTGCAGCAGGCCACCATGTTTCTGCATGAAAACGGTCGGTACCACCTCGACTGCGTTACATATTACCGGACTTTAAAACTCTACTGTTGTACATGGAATTCCTCTAATTGAGGCCATTACAGGTCCTGAGCCTCTTGAATCCATCTGCATCCAGCTGTTTTCTTAACTTCGTTAGACTAGAGTTTGATTATATTATATACTAAATCGGTAGAAAAACAAGAGCAGTGACTACACAACTAGAGCATACATAGAGCATACATGTGTCAGCAACAGAGCGATCGTGGAGCTGATAGCCTCTAGTGCTGTGTTACTCTGTACGTCGCTGTCACCGCTACATATTTCGTTATCATTTACACTGTCCCTGTGATGTTATTAAATCATAAATATAAACGCGAGGTCAAAATGCAATTAATATTCCTGTTACCACTTACCGTGCCTATGATTGCTTCTATTATTCATGCAAATTACTTTATTATTATTACATTTATCCGAGTGTGATGATATTTAGGACGTGGTACTCTCATCCCACCCCGTAACGGACCTGACGTGATGATATAATAATAATAGTTTAATATTCAATGCTTAGAGATGTATGGCACTCCTAAAAGCCCGCTGTCCTGGCCGCAGGCGTGCTGCTGCACTACGACGACGCGACGCTGAAGGAGCTGTACTTCCTGCGGCCGCAGTGGCTGTGCGACCTGCTGGCGCATGTCGTCACAGTGCGCGAGATCAACCCCTTCGCCACTAACGGTGCGTCGCTACCTACTTTGCTACGATAAGAGTTCATACGTCTTATCGTCTCTCTTCGCATAAGATCCAGGCGACAAGGGTAGATTAATAAACAGCGCTCTGAGGGGGCTACGGTTCCGACTCTCACTCTCACCTCACACGTCAGCAGTGACCGAGACCTCCCCTATTGCCCATGTTTAATTTGTGAAGTGTAAATTGTGTTTTTTGGTTTTTTTACGTGAAAATAAATACTTTACTATTATTATTATTACTCACCATTAACGATCTGTGCTTATAATACTTTACGCTATTACAAATCAGCGTCTTTATTAACTCTGGTTCACCCCCTATTTCATGGTGGAATAGCTAATGTAGTTACTTGATATGTGGCAAGCGGTTTGTAGCTACGTTGTGTTTTGATATGGTAGCACAGAATAAAAGTCCGAGGTGCGAAGAGGAACAGTTTATACACAAAGCGATACAATACACAATAGTTTATACACAAAGCGATACAATACACACATAGAAGGAAAAAAGATAAAGAGGAAAGTTGATAGCGAGACTAAAGCAGACAGCAAGAGTTAATACGATCACAATTGTTCGCGTGGAAGCACAAATAAGCGGCACAGGCGATAGTCACAGTAGCGAGGTTCAGCGCATAAAAGTCCCGTTAGGACCGAAAAAAGGAGCTCCGTGCGCTCGGGCTAAACAATGCGTTTCACCCGGCGATGTCGGTGAATTAATTTTTATGTGTTTATATGGTTTGGTGTTATGAATGACTGTGTCGTGTGAGTGATGCATGTATGTGTGGGTATAAACGTACATGTAATAAATATGATATTATAAATATTTTTTGATAACTAAATAAAATATGGATAAACTAATATATATGGGATATGTTTCCCACAGCTAACATAGCTGTTGTAAAGTAGGAGTGTACTCCTCTGCCTACCCCTTCGAAAAGATACAAGCGTGACGTTTGTATTAGTAATGGTTAATATGTTAGGTACCGTATGTCGCCTTAATGTCATTATCACGTCAGACTCGATTATTGCTGGAGTGTTCTTGGGCGTGCCACAACCCCCGAGCCTACGTAGACTTCGTCTAGCCACTGCCAACTTATTATCGTGCCAACAGCTCTTATATTACTTTAGCGGATAGTTTCAATTGAATTCTTCAGGGTTGAAAATAACATAGTCTAGTGTTTAGGGTTTCGTAATATCAGCGAGCTGGTTGTCAATAATGAACAGTAACGAGCGTCGTTATGGTTACGCGGGCAGGCATAATGCGTACGGAGGACCTGGCGCATGTGTTCAAGGCGTCGCCGGCGCTGGGCCGGGGCGAGGAGGCGCGCTGGGCCGGCGTGGCGCTGCTCACCAAGTTCGAGCTGGCGCTGTGCTGGGACGCGCGCGTGCTGCTGGTGCCGCCGCTGCTGCCGGTCGCCGAGCCCGCCACGCCGCAGCTGGCGCTGCGCCCGCGCGCCTGGCCCGGCACGCCGCGCCGCGCCGAGCCCAACTCGCCCACACTCTCAGGTACCTAGCTCCTTCTGTACTTTTCTATTAAACATCTTTTGATCGCTGACACTGTGTTGCGATGAATAAGAAACACCGAGTGTCGCGCGCGGCAGGCGAGGCGGCGGGCATCAGCGTGAGTGCGCGCGAGTGCGACCGACCGCTGCGGCGCCTGCTGCTGCTGTCGTACGTGCCGCGCGGCTTCTGGGCGCGCCTGTGCGCGCGCGTGCTGGCCGACGCCGCCGTCGCTGCGCACGCGCCCGCGCTCTACGCGCCGCCGCCGGAGGTACATTACCAGCCCTAACCGGCACTCGTCATCGGCCCTCATCACCAGCCCTCAGCCTTAGGAAGTCCTACTAATCGCGCCTCCTGAACGTTCCGAATACGGCCATATCACGCTATCTTCTTCAGTTCAACAGACCAGAAGTAGATGGGCGACCTCCTCTCCTTTTACCTGAGGCAATAGCCATTCGATGACCTTTCTTTCTCACTTAAATTAAATTCCAGTCCTTTTCACTCTAGCCCCAACTGATAAATATCTAGACTTTTCCATTCGATCAGTTGAACACGTCTGTCTTTCAGCGCCGAGACAAAAATATTTGTGGATATTACATCCCCGTGTCTTAACGTCTCGCTGCAGCTAGATGGACTTTAAACTTCCGCCATGTAATCATACTAACATAGTGGCAGCATTGTGCACTTTTGAACGTCTCGATGTATCCAAAGTCGATCTGGCATTGCTAAAGACATTCTTTAGGATGTTAAGGTGTCGTGATGGGCGGCAGATGGAGGTGGACGAGGCGGTGCGCGCGGCACTGGACGGGCAGTGGGGCTGGCGGCTGTGGCGCACGGGGCTGCGTCTGGCGCGCGGCCCGCTGTGCGCGCTGGCGCTGCGCGAGCTGCCGCCACGCCGCGATGCGCTGCTGGCCGCGCTGCACGACCACGATGACGCCCCCGACGCCGTGCGGTACGCTCTCCCGCCACTCACCACACTCGCACCACTAGGCGCAGCAATCCAAATAAAGCGCCATTTAAATGACAATATTCCACGTGGTTCTGGCACAGAGAGTACTATTTGAGAAGGTGCAACATCATATCGTCATAATAATCATCAAACCATCTGCTATTGAACATATTGATAAGTGTCTCTTCCATTGTGAGAAGGGTTGCGACTTTGGTCTATCGTACTAGCTAAGTGCACGTTAGCAGATATTACACGCTTTAAAACATCATGCGAAATTCTCAGAACATCTTTCTTCACCATTATAGTAAGGTATACTTAATGTTGAAAACGCCCACAACCTAATTCAAAAAGGGGCGCGCCAGAAGTCAAATCGCAGACTGTTTGCTGATTGTCATGTCATGTTTAAAAACATCTATTAATTTTGTTAATAACATTTTGTTCCGAATATGTTACTAAGATGCGATGTTGGTGATCGTCAGGTTCATGGTCCGCTCAGAAGGCACGTGGAGCGAGGTGGATTTCAAGTCGTCGGCGTGCATCGAGCTGCTACTGCCGGCGCAGGCCTGCGTCGTGCGCCGCGACGACGGCCTGCCGCTGCACGGCTACCAGGTCTCTGCTGGGTTTCTGACAAGTTGCCTCGGGGGTGGGGTGCTTGCAGAGGGGCAAGGCTTAAGGCAAAAGGCCAGGCTGAAGCAAAGGGGGAGGCTGGGGCGGAAGCTATCTATAGTAGTGAATCTCGCCGTAGAACATGTTGATGGTAATGATAACGGGTATTGCGACAGCAGTTGTAAGTTTCTATTACTAAGAAGTCCACGTCGGTTCTGTCGGCGAATGCTGATGGACTCTTCATAGTAGTGCCTTCGTATTTCTCGAATGGTATATATACGCTCGTAGTTTTGTAGACTTATCGGAACTGTTTTGTGGTAAAAGCGGGTGCATGCAATTGAACTGGAAATTAGTAGGTCATATAATTTGCTCACATGGTCCAAAACAATGATTGTTATGGTTTTCCCTTGGAATGTTATTTCTTAATGAATACATTTATTCCCATAATAGAGTATTACTCTGGAACCGAATCCGGAGATCTTGGCGAAGCTGCTGGCGCTCATTTCGGACCACGTGGACCTGCTGTTAGAGGACTGGTATCCGTCGCTCGGTGAGTAAATCTCTCCCTTTAAGGTCCTTTTATAATGATATACGATCTTGCTGCAGAAAAGGTTGAAGATATGGACATTATTACAATAGCGAAACAAACGTAACATCACGCCTATAATCCCTGAAGGGGTACGCAGAAGAATGTAGTAACTCCCACGTTTTCACCAGTTACGTTTACGTCTTATGAAATAGGTGGTAAGCCTTTTGCCATACGGACACAGATCCAGACTCCGAGTCAGTACTAGACATTCTAAATTAAAAAATCCAATAGTACCCGACCAGGGATTTGAACCCAGGACCTCCCGCTCAGCAATCGCACTTGCGACTACTTGACCAACGAGTCAGTCAATATACAAGATGATATTACAATATTATCGTCAATTAGTACAAAATAAAGTAATGAAAAAGTGCTTTAAATACAACTTTCCCCCAACAGCGGGTCTGAGGTTCAAATACTGCCACTCATTTTAAATTTACCTTAAATTCAGCTAGTACAGTAATGGTTCTGCAGACGAAGACTACCACTCTCTTTCACACCGATGATTTGTAGTCCACTGCCTTCAAACAAGAGAAATAGTTGTAAAATCACTTGAGTATGAGACGCAGCAGACTGGTGACGTGTCCGCAGGCACGCGCTTCGTGCACACGTCGGAGGGGCGCTGTCTCATCACGCGCGTCGTGCCGTGCCCCGTGTGCCTGCGTGACGTGCAACCGCTGCAGCAGCAGCAGCAGCACGAGCAGCAGCTGGCGCAGGTGGGTCTGTAAGATGTATAGAGGATCCAGGTGTTCTGTAGGAGGGATTACGATAAATATCTCGGTTAATGAAACACAAAATAATAATAATAATTTATCATGTAGTGATTCGCATCCTTATATACTTATTTGACCTTATCTTAAATAACCTTTTGGTTTCTCTCTTTTTCCAAATCCTTTCAACTGCTGGACTAGGACTTTTTGGTAAGATGTAGATTTTGTTCCAGGTACTGAGACGCTTGGAGTTGGGCAACCCGGAGCCCCGGCAGCTAAGGCTATCGGAGGAGTCGCGCGCTTCGGATGGCGACTCTGGCGTCGGCGCCGAGTCCAATGGTGAGAAATCTGTACATACGTGAGCCCATATTGTTCCAACAACACACAGGGCCTTAACCCTCTATATTAAGAGGAGATGAGTGTCCAAAAATGAACGGTAAAATGGGGGAATTACAAATAGTAGAAATAGTCGGTCAGTTCTGGTTGAGCTCGGCTTAACCTGACAAAGCTAGACTGATTCCGAGGGCATCCTATGTCAGTGTAACGTATTGCTTTTGGTGAGATATATTCCTTTTCTCCCCAACCCCTACATGAAATAGGCGTAATTGGATTTGAACAAATAACCATTCAAAATTAACAAAAATATACAAATAACGTAACAAAGTTTTACATTATTAGTAATATAATTATTCTCCATTTGGACAGCTGGCGAATTTTCCAAACATCCAAAAATTGCTTGCGTAACAATGTTTCACTATCAATTTAACCTGTCATCTAGTATCAAGATTTCTAACACGTTCTGTCTCCAGGTTCTTCGCGGCTGGGCTCAGTGGAGGGTGTGGGCAGCGCCAACGCAGTGGCCATCTGCTGGACGCTGGAGGAGTGCATCCTGGCGGCGTGCAGCGGCAACCAGCTGCACTGCACGCGCCACGGCCAGGTGCAGCTGGGAGACGTGGCGCCGGACACGGTGGGCCTTTTGTTCTTTGATCGTACCTGCCATTTTATTACCTATAATAACACTGTATTGCTCGGCCGTCGAATGTAGAAAATATTGGTTAGACGGGAAATAAATGGCAGACCATATACCACTCCTGTATTTATTTTATGTCATCATGTGTAGCTACATTTGCTGATTTTTGTCATGTAGCTTACATTACATAGCTCTGATTTGTCTTGAGGCTCACGACCAGGCCTCATTCAGAAGGTCGAGAACTACGAGTGGCCCTGATTAGGCGAGGCCTCCGTCCAGCTGTGGAATTGTAAAGGCTGATGGATATATAGATGAATGGTAGTGGTATTTTCGGCAGCTGCTGCTGGACGTGGAAGAGGAAAAACGCGCGCGTTGGGAGCACATCTCACGCGGCGCCGTGTGCGGGCGCGGCGCTTTCGGTACCGTAGTGGCGGCCGTGTGGCGGCGGCCCGGCGCGCCGCCCGAGCCCGTCGCGCTCAAAGCGCTGCAGCCCGTGCCGCCACACGACCCGCACGACCACCAGCACATGCAGGCCTACAAAGTATGCACGTACACATTGCATTGCTTTGTATAGATAAACATTGGAATGACTTTTCAATTTATATCTCCTAAGTAATCCATCCAAAGAGAAATCTACCATAGCCTGCAGTTAATTAGATCTGCGTTATTAGCGATTATCAGTCATAGTGAATGCTAAACCGTGTCGTAGAGTGTGATGTGTAATGGGCGTGGGTGGCAGGCGGCGGTGTCGCGTTGGGAGCGCGAGCCGGCAGCAGCGGCGTGCCGCGCGTACTGCGGGCTGCGCCAGGAGCTGGGCATCCTGGGTCGCCTGCGCCATCCGCACGTACTACCGCTGCGCGCCGCGTGCGCCGCACCGCTGGCGCTGCTGCTGGCCATCGCGCCGCAGGTAGTATGCGACGAACTATGTGGTAGTGAGGAGGTAACGCTGGCCCCGTGAGTAGTAATGCGAGTGACATGCGCGTGCGCAGGGCTCGCTGGAGAGCGTGCTGCGGCGCTACCGCGGCTGCGGCGCGCGCGTGGGCCCGCGGGCGGCGCGCGCGCTGGCGCTGCAGACGGCGCGCGCGCTCGAGTACCTGCACGCGCACCGCGTGCTCTACCGCGACCTCAAGGTACCCTCACACTGACGCTTACTGAACATTTCGTTATACCCTATCGATCCGTTACTACCTTACCTACATCCAACTAAACAAGGAAAGGCGGGGTACAATGTATACATATATGGTTACGGTAGAAGCTCTCAACAATGCGATTCAGAAAACAGTACGACGCCATCTAGCGGTGGTTCGCTTAACTAGTTAGTAACCGAATATTAGCAGATTGTATTGCGGATGTTGTTTGTCAGTATAACACAGTGTATGACGGAGACATTGTTGTGGTGCGCAGTCAGAGAACGTGCTAGTGTGGACGATGCCGGCGCCGCAGGACGCGGACGCGGCCGAGCTCAGCGACGAGCCCATGGACGTGCACGTCAAGCTCGGCGACTACGGTGAGTTCAACAGGACAGTAACATGAGTGTAGTTGCACATCTGTCCATGTTGGTACAGCTGTGTGCAAGGTCATACTGAGACTACCTCTCCTATTTAACTCTTAGCAGCGCTTGCGTTTTTACCCAGTTAAAGTATACATTAGTAAAGTGTGTTTTGACTTTATCTGAAAAAATTGAATTGTTTATTTGCTATACAAAAACAAGTGGCTTGAGTTACTGCTGATCAATCTCGACGAGATATACGTATGCTTGCTCATCGGCAGGTATATCTCGGCTGGCGCCGCCCTCGGGCACGAAGGGCTTCGGTGGCACCGAGGGGTTCATGGCGCCCGAGATCATGCGCTACAACGGCGAGGAGGAGTACAACGAAAAGGTGACATCATCATTATATTCATTATTACCATCGTTACCATAACCATCATCACCACCACCTTTATCATTCTTTATATCGTTCTACTATTCTACTATTGGTCTCCTATTACAACGTAAATAGCTGAAGCTAGTTTGCGAACCTGATCTAGTGCCAGTTGATAGTCTTCTCATGCAGTTTAGCCAATTATGGAGAACTCAAAGTGTTCAGATTTACTCGCTATGTTTTTTTCATCGTTAGAGCAAGCGACGTTTGATCATAAAGTGTACTTAATGAAGTAAAGTAAAAGGTGTGTGCTATGGTTTGAACCCAGCATCTCTGGAGCGGAGAGCTGAATTTTAAACCACTACGCTATCACTGCTTAAAGAATGAGTATGAAAATATTCTTGTAGGTGGATTGCTTCTCTTTCGGCATGTTGCTGTACGAGATCTTCACGCTGCGGCAGCCGTTCGAAGGCCACGAGGCGGTCAAGGAGGCCGTGCTGGAGGGGGCTAGGCCTCCGCTGTCGCCGCGGGTACGTGCATTTAAAGAACGAAAATTATCTTATGAAGGTTCTAGACATAAAAAAATTCTCCTGCAGTGTGGGTAAAAAAATTTATTCAGACAATTAGATGGAAGAAGTCGCAACTATCGTCAATTTTATTGAAATTCGTGTAATTATTCTTAGACACGGAGTCGTATAATACAATAAAAAAGTAGATACACACAAATAGATAAACGTAGATGGAAGGTAGTTATAAAGCTGGGCGTGGCCTGGCAGGAGCTGCAGTATCCGTGCAACATGTTGGAGACCATGCGGCGCTGCTGGGGCGGCGCGCCGGCTCTGCGGCCGTCGGCGGCGGCGCTGGTGGGCGTGGCGGCCGCGCCCGAATTCCTGGCGCTGCGCGACGCCGCCGCCGCGCGCGCACCCCTGGCCGCTGCCGCTGCGCCGCTGCGCGCCCTCTCCGGTACCGCCCACCCTCTTTATCACAACTAAATATAATAATAATAATAACGATTGTACAAGCCTTTTTCACGTCTATCTTATACGCGAACTTTAAATATACGATGGCTCTGTACACTTTACGGCTACGTGAATTCTGCTAGGATGCAGATATTGGACCCTCGTTGCCCCTGCGTACCTGTGACAGCGAACTTACTGAGATGGTATAATAGTAATTAATCTTAAAACCAATTTTACATTGCATTCGGCTTCAAACTAGTCACCTAAAAGTGTTAACAGCCGATTTCTACTCGCAGAAGACGGTGCGGAGGGCTGGGAGATCTGGTACGGCGGCGCGGAGCCGGAGCGCGCGCACACTCTGCTTACCACCACCACCACCTTCCTGCACCACTACTCGCTCAGGGTCCCGCCCGGTACGTATTGTATTTGCTCAAAATTTAATCACACAAAATTTTTGGTTGCGCCTAACCATTGTAAGTTTTTATCCATATTCCCTAAAGTGGGGGGTGCAGACTATGTACATATATGTATATGTCTACAGTATACTACATATGGCATTTGAACACACTGGTTGAAAATGATTTTTTTTTATTTTATCATCATCATCAGCCTATCCCAATTCAATGCCGGGTATACGTCCCGAGGTTGAGCAATCGGGTTGTTTGTTATGTCTGAGGTTGTTCTTCCGTCCAGATAAAACGGAGCCGGTGATGGTGACGGCGATATGCCGCGTCGGGAACAAGATGTGGCTGGGCGACTCCGTCGGCAGGGTGACCGTCTACTCGTGAGTATACTACCCTAAATGCTGCAAGTGGATAGGATGACTCTATAGCTACGTTGGTCATTATGTAAGTCCACTGCGCCAACGGATAGCGGTTCGATTCTCGGTATGTTTTTGCGGAATTTAATTCTTGTTAAGGAAACACAGAAGCTATAATTAGTTCCTGGTCAGGCGCCAGACAGATTTAAATTACTTGGCGGGATCAAATCGAATAGAAATATGATACAATTTTTACAATCCAAAGCATGTAAATCAGGATTAATTGATTGAATTATTTGAACTTAGCCCTCTCTGTCTACCCCATAAGGAGCTTGGCCTAATGATGTAATAATAACAGTTATACATGAAAATCTCATGTCACGATGTTTTATGAGTTTATGCCGGGAATTTTATGAGATTCCAATAGATGGCGGTGCTAACTAATCTGTTAGTAACACATCTACCTAACATAGATAACAAAGTAGATGGCGCACTGATTCGATTTCTAATCACGATGCTACGATTTATTTTACACGTGTTCATTTATTCATAGAGATATTATATATAGAGTGGGTAAAAGACATACGGCTGCCTGTAAGCGGCAACGTCCGACGTTTAGAAAGAGAGAAAGGATCGTGATACCCTATCTCTATCTCTCTCTCTATCTCACTACTGACGCATCACTCACGCTCTAGCGCTACCTGTACGTGCGCGAGTATAAAGGACAGAGAGATAGGTAGCCTCATTTGCTTTCTCTTTTTTTATCTCTATGCACTTATTACGTACATGTATACGTTCTAGAAGCGTTTTTATTAATATATATTTATAATTCTCCTGTATGCGTTTATTACCTAACACCCCCTAAACGGCTGAACCCATTTGGATGAAATTTTATGAATATATTTCAATAGGCTCCCGGATGGTTTGAAAACACAATTGGCCCCGTAGGTGATGCGGCTGTGAGTATCTCACCAAATGTGGCACTGCTATTCCGGGCAGCACGACGTCTGCCGGATCCACCAGTATAATGTATATCACATCTCCCCTGCAGAGTGTCGACGTGCGCGCTGCTGTGGACGGTGAAGGTGCAGGAGACCATCGGTGGCGCGCCGTCCGGGGTTGCTGCTTTGCAACCGCTCCCGACGCTGCAGCGCGTGGCGCTGGCGCTGGCGTGCGGACGGTCAGTGCTACCACATTCACCTTCAGTAGATTAAATGAAATGCGACATCCTTAATATACCTGTGACAATAACGGTTGTCTTTAGACATCTCCACACACAGCCATCTCATTCTATAGTAGGCTCGGAGAGAGACCTTGTTATGGTAATGGCTGATGAACTATATATACACATA
>DWJK01000137.1:0-27741 GCA_018248815.1 Croniades pieria auraria
TGTGTGAAGTCCGCCAACCCGCACTTGGCCAGCGTGGAGGACTACGGCCTTAACCCTCTCAATATGAGAGGAGACCCGTATTCCAACAATGAAATGTTAATGGGTCGATTAAAAAAAAAAAAATGTTTGAATATGTAGAATATATTGTCATAATAGATAATAAGTTGTATGTAGATACAAAAAATACATATTCTCATAAATCACATATACGAGTAAGTACGAATCGGTTAAGATACCTACGTAACAAAAAATATTTTTCGGTTTACTTCTACCGGTTTATGGATACGGTATAAATTGGCAAGGAAATAAATTTATGTAAAAAGCATCGAAATAAAATGCTAGGGTTGGCAACTGTGCTTGATCGTAAAGTTTTACAGCTTCGCGTGTTTGCGAACACGAGGCGAGGCAACCACTGCTATGTACGTGCCTTGGTCGTAAAGCTAGTAAATGAATCATTCCTTTATTCCATTTATATTATAGTAGAACGTGCTCATGCAGACCACCTGACGGGAACTCTAGCCACTCCAGGGATATCTTTATGTAAGCTTGAATTGTACTGAAATGTGCCAAGGCCGGTTATCAAAAATCCCGGTGTCGAAGCATCACATACTCCAAATGAGGCAATTACCACTGAAATCATCTATTTGGATACTAGTGCTTGGTAGTAATGCCCAACAAGAGGTTGTTTGCTTCATTTACTGTCAACAGCTAAATTTTATCTGAAGTTCTATCACCGAACTAATATGTTTACTAAGCTCTACTTGTTAATTACCTCTAAACACCTCTATATATTTTTTTATTGTTTCTAATTTCCCGTATTCTTACCCCGATTTATCCATTTTTCCACTTTTTTATACTTCTGCCGAACGTTTGCTGAGAAGTAACCATCTAACCCCCTCTCCCCCCTATCCATCTTTCCACGTTTCTATACTTCTATCGAACGTTTACTGAGAAGTAACCATTTTACCCCCTCTCCCCCCTATCCATCTTTCCACGTTTCTATACTTCTATCGAACGTTTGCTGAGAAGTAACCATCTAACCCCTCCCCCATCCATCTTTCCACTTTTCTTACTTCTACCTAACATTTGTTGAGGAGTGACCATTAACTATCTATGAGACCTGCTTTCGTAATACATATATATGTAGTTCTCTCCGTCTGTTTCAATTTGTATTCTATTTGCACCTTTGCTGTGCAGTGCGTAATAATTGTATTGTATTTTATCGCAACTCAAAAGAACACGATCGACTGAACCGTTAATTGGTTCCCCGCCTCGTTAGAGTCAGATTGGCATGCTTTTGAAATCGTAACAGCTGTATAATAAAATATTGTACAATTTTATCGCAAGCTTTAATTTTACTCCTCTTTACAATATTTCTCTACATAACATAAGGTGTTCAAAAACGTATATTTCGAAAACTCCATCAATCAGGCATCATGAGTACGTACCCTTAGGAAAAATAATGATAATTTTCCAAAATTTGAGGAAACTTACATTGATTTTACTTCATTGTTTCATAGCAATTCACTGTGATTCCCTATATCTTGCATACTATAGGTACACAATTAAAGGTAATCATTCAAAGATCCAAAATATACATATTTAAAATGGAAACTCTATCTCGACCTAACATCAAAACTGAATCTCTGCATGACGAAGCCCGAGTCACAATCGCTAAGCATGTCTACACTTTTCTTTGTGAAAAGTCAGTAAACCAAAAAACATGTATGATACATTCGTTGTTGACTTATGAAGGAATGTTTAATTTGTTTCCAGTTTCGTTTTATAACATTTTAAAAATATGTCGTATTTTCAGTTTTATAGCTAGGATTTTTTGTATGTTAATAAAACTGGCAAAGGACTTTTGTATTTTTATTCCGGGAGCTATCATTCCCAGTGAAAACGGAAATTAAATACAGAAACGGTTTTGTGAACGCTGAATCGAATGAAGATTTTTAGTCTGATATATGTATTTGATTCTATGTCACACCTACAGTAATAATGGAATTAGAATTGGATATCTGATTTCTTGTTATCTACAGTTAAACGATATCAGCTAAATAGGATTAAGATTAGATAAAACAATACTTCAAACACATGTGCATATATATTTAATCTAATCCTAATGAAAATTACATAGCAGACGTCTAACAGTCCTTGTTATAATGACCGAAGAACGTCACCGCTCAAGATATGCTTCTACAAAATATATATGTGGACATGTCATTGGTTACTTATCCGACTCTTATCACTTAAGCAATAGTGTAATATTATTCACCATGACTTGATTCACGATTGCATTACTAGGCACCATTACTTTTGATTCATTGTTAAGCAGTCTGTGCCACTCTTGGGGTCCAACTTAAAGGGTATGATATAATATCTTCCTTGGATATACTGAATATATTGGCAATTATTTCATTAAATGCCTAACAACAGGTGACAGATGTTATTTAGATATCTACTTGATACTTTTACTTGTACCGCGCGAAGTGAAAAACCTAGCAAACTAAAGTATTTTCGACAAAATAAATATGATAGTTACGTAACATCACGCCTGTCAGCCTCGAAGGGGTAGGCCGAGGAGTGTAGGACACTCCCACGTTTAACCACGGAATAGGTGGTGAGCCTATTGCCATGCACCGGGCACAGATCCAGACTCCGAGTCAATACACTATATTCTAAATTAGATAATTCCAATAGTACTCGATCCGGGATTTGAACCCAGGAACTTCCGATTGGCAGTTGCGCTTGCAACCACTCGACCAACGAGGCAGTCATTAAAAATATGGTATTTGTTTTTTTCTTTTTAAAAATAGGTAATCTCAGTTGCGTCTTAAAAAATTTTTACAGGAGTTCTATTCTTCTTAAGACACATTTTGTGGTTGATTTCGGCCGTCTCTGTCTTTTCTGGCGCTGCAAACTAAATTCCATTATATAATCGATGTTCAGGAAAATATAAATAATTTAATAGGCCTTCAGGGATTTCATCGTAGAGTGAAATCGAACCCCGACCAGATTCTTTGTACCAATCGCTAACCAGAATTCAAATGTGGCGCTTCAATGCCAAAAACATTTTGAAAGCGAGCACTCCACTTTTGCGAAGAAGAGAACTTTGAAAATGATGAAAAATCATCACCCTGAACTGTTTTCGCGTTATTCCATTTTCAGTAAGTGAAATCTACCGTTAGACATAACACAGAAGAAATAAATGATAGGTATGGAAATACCTTGATATAGGAATTTTAAGGATTTAAAGCAGATTATGATGAAAAATTATAATGAGGCATTCCTAGTTTATTTAAAGGTCATATTTATGTATGTATGTGAGTGGCCTGGAATGCAAAACGTTCAGTGTCGTCCATGTAAAAAAATAAAGGCTAGGACATTGTGAGGCGAGGGAATCTAAAAAATAGGTATAATGTACAGGTACATACTAAAGCTGCTCCGAGCCGTAAGCCTCTACGAAACTCATGCCAGGAATGTTTTCATATTATTGTAACACAAGAACAGATTATATGCGCATGACTGAAATTTGCCACCGTTCCGTCGAGAAATGAAGACTTATTAACGGGTGTTATACTTACATTAAAATTATATCTGCCTTGTAAAAGAGTGACGTAGTTAATTTTTTTTAATAGAGTTAACCAACTCCTTCAGCACAGTGCCATCGCTACATACATATCGATACTGTTTCTTCTTGCTTTTAGCTGGTATGATTGGGTTTCGTATGGTCTTATGAATTGTTTCCTACGAGTGCTTTAATATTTATTTTATTACTAGAAATAAACATTATTTGAAACGTAAAAATCGTTTTTGTTTACGCTAACAAATTAACGTAACATGAGTCTAGTATATCCCCGCAGGGGTAGGCAGAAGGACATAGAGTTCTTACTTTTCGCCAGTTGTGTTACACGTTCAATGGGATAGGGGGTGAGCCTGTTCCCAGCCGTAACAAATTGGACAAACTTAATTGAACCGTAATAAATAAGGTAAATTTAATCTTTGTCGGTACATATGAATACCTTTGTTTAGAAAATTGGTACTTCAAGGTGCTCTTAATGTAAATTCTTCGGAAACGTTAAGCCCGTCCCGACTGGCATTAAACGGCAACACAGCTAAGCCTTTCGGTATAGGAGTATACTTAATTTGCATACACGACGAAGGTAAATTGTATTTATTATTAGAATTTTAAAATTGCTATTTACTAGCTATTTTGAAACACCGTGAAGAGAACTTCGAGCTTTAATATCTTTTGATACTGTAAACGATTTATCAAGTTTAGTAAGGCTTGGGGCGGTCAGCTGTTGGATATGTGACTGCTGAGGATTTTTATCACCATATTCCTTGCTTTTCAATCTGAGAGGATATCCGTATCCCAAGGTGAAATGATAGAAATGTTAATGTTGACGATTTCACGCTTTTAAAATCATATTATATGTATATGTTTATTTTCTAGAAATGTGATAGTTGATGATTCATTTTGCAGTGAACAAATGAATTAATTCTACAATGAATCATCAAGTGTGACATTGTTCAGTAATAGGTTTTTAATTTTATTTAGTTAAATTTCGTAAGCCATTTTCCCGGTGCCCTTTTCTATACTTTTAAAATAGCACTGGGCAACTCGTACAAAGGCAAGACCAAACCGCAGAACTCTGCAGAGAATCGCGTAACAACACAAAGTCGTAAAACGAATTCTTCGAATGGTTGTAATTCTATTTTCCTTTTTCGTCTTGTTACTGGCAAGTTTGAAAAAGAATTATATAATATTATATATAAATAATGATGTTTTGGGACATCTCCACACACGGCCATTAAATCCCAAATTATCCAACGAGAGAGCTTGAGGTATGGTAATTAAATTCCTGATAAACTACATATATACATGATTATATATGTACCGGCTTAACTCACGTACGTTTTTCGGGATGGCGCGACTAGTTTCGGACCTGTACGAGGTCCTTCCTCATGAGCTCCAGCCGTTTGCAGCGAGGTCGCGGCGGAGACTGCAGGTCTCCAGGTTGCAAACGGCTTACCATCTATTCCATGGGACTTAAACGTAGCTGGTGAAATGTGGGAGTGTACTATACTCCTCTTCCTACCCCTTCGGGGATTACAGGCGTGATGTTACGATAACTTTAAAAAATATTATAATCCTGAATCCTTTATGCCTTCATTGTTACACGTAAGTCTATTCTTAAAATGAAATAGATCTCACTGAGTCTTAAAAATCTCAAAATGTCTTCAACACCCATCGAGCAAGTTTGCATATTTCGTTAATTTAACCGCCAGTTAAACACAAAACTTGTCTTATGGTTTAAATTTGGCCTATTACAAATAGCTAAAGATGCGGTTAGGTGCGGTCTGAACTCGGCCAAAGTCGATCGTAGTGCCAACTGTGGAAACAAACCTCGTTTTGGTAACCGATACTCTCCACCCTATAAATCATCTGCACATTGTTAGCTGAATATTACGAATTTATTATATGTATAAACGTAAATTTAAATTTTTGTATCTGCTGTTAATATGACATTTTTCGTTTTCGACACAACTTCGTGTCGTCAATACAACACTATAGCATTTTGTGTTGTGTGGTATGTGTGATATCACGCCTGTATTTCCCTCAACGAGTAGCAGAGGAGTGTTGCCCTTTTATATTAACATATTGTCATGCTTATGCGACCTTGAAATACGAAATGTTGAATTTAAAAATTGTGTAACCAACATTGAATAATAAAATAAGAAAATATTTCATTTCTAGTAGTTTTACATAATTACAAGACTTATACATTTCTGAATCACCAGAGCGAATGCACTGACAAACCGTTTTATGTGAAGAAAGCAGTAAAAACGGCATCGGTAATTTATCTCTCACAGGACTTTAAGAACAGGACTGTTGATGGCAGTTAATTAGTTTCATTAATGATACCAGTTAGTTAATTAGCGTTAACTAATATCAGGACTTAATAACATAAGTCTAGTTAATTAATATGAAGGCAGTTAGTACAATAAAAACATATATGTACATATGTCGTATTGTAATATTATTGTGGTAAAAATAGAATCGTTTAACAAATGTATCAGTGCAATACAAATAGATTAAAATGTATGGATGGTCTTAGTAACATAAGTCTAGTTCATTAATTTGAAGGCAGTTCGTACAATAAATATTTATGTACATATGTCGTATTATTGTGTCAAAAATAGAATCGTTTAACAAATGGATCAGTGCAATACAAATAGATTAAAATGTATAGATGGTTACGTAAGAGAATCAGAAAGCAATACCGTCGGCGACATATGGGTCCTACAATTGTTGTTTCTCGTAGATCGAAATTCGTACAAAGAGATGTTCTCGTACAGCCGCAATTTTTTTTATTGAATATATGTCATTCAAGAAGTTTATGAATGCGCTCTTTTGTGTGTTATTATTTATGGTGCTCGCACGCTAACATTTGAACCAGTTTTGATATTATGTTCATATATATTCAGCTTTTTCTGCAGACTTTCGCAGATCTTTATTTAACTTAGACTGGATGATAATTCAGGGTTAGGCGTGATGGTCATAATTTGAGGAGGGGGGGGGGGAGAGTGACAGGAAAGATTATGGCCAGCGTTGAATTGAGACTGGTTGATAACGATGATTGTGATGATGACGAATGTATACATTAAAACTGTAAGCATTTATCGGCTTCAAGAAAATAACTACAGGCATTCTATGAATTTATGTTGATTTCAAAATGTCATACACTGTATTATATTACAATAATTTTTGATGCAAAGATACCACCGCGCTGACCACTTCCACGATTAAGACATTTTTGTCGTCTACATTAATAAGTAAACATTGGATATCGCGGTAACTAACGGTTCCGCAGCTGAAAAACTTTGCAATTGTAATACTATAAGATTAAATAAATTTTCGATTGAACAGAAAAATACTTCATACGACAACATTTCTAAATTTTCCAGAGCTGATAATGTACATCACGTTAAAAAAATTAATATATCATTGATAATATTTAGAGCTTAATCAGTGCTGAATTATTCATAAATCCACTATTAAACGTTCGTTCATAAAGCGGCTCTATTAATACTTTCATAACTTAATTTACTTTTTTCCGTAAGTATGAAAGTAATTTTGTTTCCAAACTCTCCAATTCCAGTCCATTCCGAGTCGGTGGACAAACGTTTCTTATGAATTTAATAAATGGAATAGTGAATACTAGATTGCGTGAGAACGAAATTTGGAAAAACATTTACTTTAATGTTAATAAAGTGATTTTTATTTTGGTTTGTTATTTAATCTTTGCGTTTAATATAAGTGTTACGCAAATCATGCTTGCATCCCATATTAAACGCAACCCCCTTAGGGGGTTTGGAACCTCTGGTCTAAATAGTAATTACAGTGCTAAGGTGGGTATGCGAATCAAAAAGTAAATGTATCTGAAGATGGCGATAACAATGATGCTGGTGATGACGCTAACGATAATGATGACGATGATGTTGATTATATTACATTTAATAATATATATGACGGCTCATTATATGTATATATTAAATATTTCTTAGAACTATTTCCATTTTATGATATAATTTTATTGATTATATACATATGTATGTATATGTACATTTAATTATTGAAGTGATTAAAAATATGAAGATTGAATAACTTCAGAAAATAGATTCGTTTATTGTGTTTTTATAAAAACATACCTAAAAAGTTTTGTACGTTATGTATGGATTGTGGTGGCATAAAATTAGGCCTCATTTATTCTCTCTACACTCATGAGCGTGGCTGAAGGGTGCCATCCGCATTAATTATACCACTGAGTACAGGTAACTTTTGTAGGGACCGGAAGTAGGTATGAACTCGTTTCCCTATTGCAGATATTTGCTATGTTAATCTTTCAGAAAATTTGAAACTTTCTCTAATACCTACCACCTAGATGATTTGGAATAAATTCGTAGTCGCCATGACGCCGTGTTGAGAGCTGTCTTAAAGCCGGCGATCATATCATTGAAGTTTATTGCTAAGGGTCACCTTTATTAATGTCGTAAGTGCATGAAAATAGATAATTTTATACATCATTTATGAATTACCTAGCAGCGGTAGCCTAGTGGTTAAGAATTCAGCCTCTCACTCCGGGAGTGCTGGGTTTACATCCATGGCGCGCACCTCTTTACAAAAGTGCCTTTTTAAATTTTAATATTATTTGTTAGCAAGTGAAGGATAACATAGTGAGGTAACCTGCACACCTAAGAATTTATAAAAAAAAAATTAAGGTATGTGAAGTCTGCCAACCTGCACTTGGCCAGCGTGGCAGACTATAGTTAAACCCTCTCAATATGAGAGGAGACCCATATTGCAACAGTGGAATGATAAATGAGTCGATTATTATTATTATTATATGAATTACAAAACAAAACTGACTAACAATTAACAACCCCTATTTAATAGAAACAGTGAATATATTATTTATAATATTTTAAAAAATATTTGACAATAAAAACCTAAATTTACGTGTTATTGCAAATATATCCTTCGACATTTGTCATATGAAATATATTTTACACAGTACGTATAAGTATTCTATTGTATACCGTATACTTTGAGTATGTACATAGTATACCCACATGAAAACCTCTCACATCAACTCACAATAAAGGAATGAAACAAAAGTCTCGTGAGTTCAAACTCTCGCTGTATTCGGCTCTTTCAATATTAAATGTAAATGCTAATACACTGTTACATATCAAAGTGTCGGATGGTGCGATATCGGGAGGATTACACAATATTCCTTGGGAGGGCCACCCTTGCGCATAAGACTGACGCCGTTGGTAAAGAACGCTGAGTAAACTAAAAACTTCGTACATGGATGTATGTATGTATGAAGGTATATATTGGCTGCTTCGTTGGTCGAGTGGTTGCAAGCGCGACTGTCGATCGGGAGGTCCTGGGTTCAAATCCCCGGTCGGGTACTATTGGATTTTTCTAGTTTAGAATTTCTAGTAGTGACTTTGAGTCTGGATCTGTGCCCGGAGTATGGCAATTGGCTCACCATATATTCCATGGGACGAAAACGTAACTGGTGAAACGTAGGAGTGTACTACACTCCTCTGCCTATCTCTTCGGGGATTACAGGCGCGATGTTACGTTAAGGTATACGTGGAGGTTCAGATTCGGTTTAGAATTAAGCGATATGGTTACCTGTTTGACTTAAAAGTACTTAGTTTTGGTCGCAACAGATTATTGGTCCAAATAGGTACTATACTCAAATATTTAGTTACTAAGTTACAATAAAAAAAAAAAATCGACCCATTAACATTCCACGGTTGGAATATGGGTCTCCTCTCATATCGAGAGGGTTAAGGCGGTCCGCCACGCTGGCCAAGTGCGGGTTGGCGGACTTCACACACCTTACATTTTTTTTTTATAAATTCTAAGTTGTGCAGGTTTCTTCACGATGTTTTCCTTCACCGTTAAGCAAGTGACATTTAAATTAAAAACGCACTTTTGTAAACTGCAATCAAAATTATGCAATATCAATAATAGTTATACTATCTACGTATCATTTTTATGGAATAAATATATGTACATACAGATGGTTTGATGTTCGTACATATATTGCTTGTCAGAGAACGTTATATCTATATTTATACAGATGTTTTAATTTTTATTATCGAGGTCTTTCAGACTTTGATGAAAATACTTTACATAATTTGTTAGCGATGCTTAAACGATAAAAACTCTCAAAAACTCCAAACCTTAGGACCTATAACAGTACCTAAGTCTCATGGTTCTGCTTAGATATATCCGCAAAAATAGTTTATTTCCGACATTCATATGATAAAAATATTATTTATGCATTATAATCTAACATCACACCTGTTTTTATCCAAAGGGTTAGACAGAGAGCGTAGTGCTCTCCCATGATTCATTGTATCACGATGGAATAGAGGGTATATTGCCCTATTCAGGGCATAAATCCAGGCTCTGAGCTACTACTCGGTATTTAAGGTTAGAAAAACCCTTTACCCAATCCGGGGATAAAATTCTTGATCAGCATCAGCAGTGGTGGGAGCATTGGACCACCAAAGCATTGTTCTTCCATAATTACCAGGAATATATTGCGTAGTAAGATTAAGATTTTTAAAACTAAAGTGTGAGATGTTTAATTATAAATGGTGTAGATCCTCTTCGTTTTAAAATATATTGCAGCTGTTGTTCCTGCAGCGAAAAGGTTATTTATAAGAAGGTCGCTCAGCTCTGAAAAACTGATATTTTAAAGAAATGTTTTGTACCATTCATTTTATACTTCGTACTCGTTTATTTCAGTTCTTACTATTTATTTGGTTATTTGACTGCCTCGTTAGTCGAGTGGTCGCAAACGCGACTGCCAGTCCTGGGTTCAAATCCCAGGTCGGGTACTACTGGATTTTTCTAATTAAGAATTTCTAGTAGTTAATTTTTAGTAATAGACCTAAACGTAACTGGTGAAACGTGGGAGTATACTACACTTCCCTGCCTGTCGTTTCGGGGATTATGGGACTAATTTTTTTTACAATTTTTCATTTCTCATTTATCACCAACGTAGCGTTTACAAATTTGGTCTAACTACAATCATCATCACGATCATCATCAACTATTTTGTCCTCCCACTGTTAAACATAACCCATGTTCAACAGCGAGAAGGGTTAAGCTTATAAAACCATAATGAGTAACATACTTTGAAAACACTTATTTGTTTAAAAAAAAAAAAGGAATTAAACCGTAATTAAATTTTAGAAGTCAAGCTAGTTAGTTTCAGTGATTCTCTATCTGCCTAATGTACTGAGACTAGTCGTTAAGGAAATCTGGGGATATTTACGACCCCGCCGCGGTTGCGAGCGCGCCCCATTTTATTCTACCATTGTTTGACGATTGGATGTAGAGAAATCCTTTCACTTAAATATATTTAAAACGATCATGGTAACTATAAAAATTATTCCTTTACATTTTCATAATCTATGTGTCAAATACTAATAATTACTTTAATTTTTATCGCGTAATTTAATAATCGACCCATTTGTCATTCCACTGTTGGAATATGGGTCTCCTCTCAATATGAGAGGGTTAAGGCCCTAGTCTGCCGCGCTGGCCAAGTGTGGGTTGGCAGACTTCACACATTTTAGAATTTCTTTTTTTTTATAAATCCTAAGGTGTGCAGGTTTACTGACGATGTTTTTCTTCACCGTTAGCAAGTGAATATTTAAATTTAAAACGCACTTTTGTAAAGAGGTGCGCGCCATGGATTTGAACCCAGCACCCCCGGAGTAAGAGGTTGAATTTTTAACCACTAGGCTATCACTGCTTTTTATATATGTTTAATATTTCATAAATATGCCGGCGTGCATACATGAAGAGAGTGATGTATGTGGAAGAAGCGCGACAGGTCTGCAAGTACATTTGGCACTCCGTACTCTACGTCCACTCCATAAGGGACCTGACATGAAGAAATGTATGTATCTATGTTAAATACATATAAAAACATTATACGCGTGAATGAAAAGCCTTATATAAAAGAAAAAGTAGACAAATCCGTATAAAATTTGTAATTAAGTCCGACTACACACGCTCAAAGTGACTTTTGATAACCAAAGTGCAACCGAACTTCAGTGCTTAGAGTTTCAGCATTTCAATTACAACATTCATTTAAACTTAACACCCGACTCACTACGCGAACTGTTAAGTTCATCCTGAATGGGACCGGAAATTGTTTTCGTTCAGCCACCCGGTCCTTTATATCTATCTCACTTTAAAGATATATTTTACATTCATTTCAAATATTTGCTAGTATATTTCAGTTTCAATGATAGATATGCATATTTGCGGTTACAGTCACATCTTCCTAATAATATCGCTATTATACCATCACGATACGCTATATAAATTGCGGAAACCTACTTAGTTATTGAATAACTTAAAACACAGTACCTCGTGTGCAAAAGATTATCGCAATCAAACCCTAAAGTGTACAAGAATCAAGCTGGCAAAACCATGTGAAAAATGAAATTTCATTTTATCGTTATCATTGTCAGAAGAATCAAAGTGACTAAACCTTACGGTGTAGGCAGAGGAAACGACTGTCAAATATCTCTATCTTTACAGACCTGACGAGGTTCTTCTACACTCATTTCTCTCTTGGTACGGCGAGTATCCTACATTTCTACCTCTTTTAAGAGAATTTATAGTAATTCGCAGACTTTCCAAGATCCAATTATAACAGTTAGGATAACTTGTTACTAAATAGTAGAGTGAATAACAAGATAATGTTAAATGAGAGCAGAAACTATTAAGTTGTCTTAGCCAAGTTCATCTATGTAGATATGTAGTGCTATAGTCATTTTATTATGTAAAATGCATTGTAAGTAAACACCAACACTGTTTTCCTTTCCTTAAAATTAGAATACACGTCCACTCCATACCTTCCCTCCCTCAATCAGTTCTAGTCACAATAGTCTGGGTGTCATAGTCAATTAATATCGTTCATTGGAATTGAATCCTTCGGCAACAATAGCGCGTTTTTTTAATAGATCCACGGCGCGCCGACCTAACAATACATCTATACATCTATGTCATTTCTTCCAAGCAATAAAGTCTATTTGTTTAATACTTCAAGCGCTTTTGTGTAGCAATGAGATATACCAGCTATTAACATTTTATACGCCTCGTGAACAAAAAGACGTAACTCATAAAATGCCCAACAATAGTCAATATACGTAACCAGCAATATCATAAATTCTTGTTTAATTCAAATGCAAGTACAATTTCCAATCCCTTTCTGGCTTCCAGTAACATTTAGAACGAAAATTACACATTTTAAGATTTTAAGTTTGTTGCCTGGAAAGCTGATAGCATTATTGAGGAAAACAGAGTAAGTACTACGGAAGGAACAAATAAGGAGTCGTACAAATAAGAAATTTAAAAAAACTTTGAAGCTCGTATTGTTTTGAATAGGTCTTTAGACAAATAAATATTTTTGCATTTGTCTTTCTGAGAGAAAGTGGAAGTATTTAAAGTTTAAAGCAACGATGACAGTTTTAAGTAAAAACGAATAAATTAATCTGTAGCCATTGTTTCGATTGTGCTTTGCGTCATCGAAGCATTTATGAGGTTCATAATTTAAAGATTATTATTACTATCATATTCTCCTAACACCAGATACGTTACGGAGTAGGTAGAGAGCACCAATTGCAAAACAACTCGACCCTTACAAACCTGGTGCTTAAGAATAAGAAAAGATAAATTTGAAAATATATGCCACGACAGCCAATGACAGTGTAATGGTTTGAGTAGAAGATGGATAATAATAGCAGTATGACGTCAGAAGGGCATTCAACTCTGAGAAGAATGTGAGAAATATCAAAAAGACATATTGACCTATCTCTTACTATTTCCGGCGGCAGTTGAATAACCTTTTAGCAATATATTAACATTTTTCATTTTAAAAGCAGACCTCTATCAAACAACCTGTGAAACGATAAAAAGGTTGATGTTAATGATGATAATGAACTCATTAACTATAATAAATTAATAATTAGTAGATAGGTTACTTGGAGTATTCGATCTCGAAGTAAGCTCGAAGAGGGCCTGTAAAATAATAAATAGACGATAGATAAGCTATGTACACCTATGTGTATCTACAAGTAAATGTATACAGCCATACATTATATTCTTACACCCAGAGACAAAACAAATATTACTGCTTATTACACAAATATTTATCCTGGGTGGAAAACGAACCCACGACTCTCGAGTCGATACAGTTAGTTAAGCACGGGCCGTTCGAATTATATTTAATTAAAATTTTTGCCTATTATAATTAACATTCCAAATACACAGCTTCACCATCATCATCAGCCTTGGGGTGTCCACTGCCGGACATAGGCCTCCGTTAATCTATACTGAATTTATTTTCATGGAATATAAATGATCACATCACGCGGCACTACTAAAAACATCTGCAGGTAAATTGGATAAAACATTTGTTAGGTTGACGCCGCACGACAGCACCGAGAGCGCTGTTCGTGACAAGTTGAAAGGGGTCGAAAAGATTGATAAAGGAAAAATAGTTGCCTCGTCAAAGGCAGCCAATATTTTCTTTCACCTATTTCCGCATTTATACCAGATTTGTGTCCTTTTTCCTGTAATGCTAAACATATAAGATCTGCGGAAAATAACATTTCTTTCTTTAAAAAATTCTAATATAACTGTGACAACGAGAGTCTTTTGTTTTCGCTTTTCATGGAAATGCTGTGTTTATTTCTTTTATATTAAGCCTAAGGGTATATTTGGCTACGTTCTAACAAACACAATTGAGGGATTTAAATACCTGTTTCGTGTGTGAATGACTTTTTAACAATGGGGCAGGGGACGGCACCACGGTAGGCTGTTTATCATGTGGTTCCTTACTTGTCATATTTTGTTTATTATTTTTACACAAAAGAATATTCGTACATCACTCACCTGTAAAATATATCATTGACCAGGATGTTAGCAGGTTAAGTCACGAAGAAGATCGATTCAATCAAACTTGACAATGATGACAATGATATAACAATAAATAGAAAACATCTCACCTGTGTAATTTATATTTGACCAATCTTTTATCATGTCAAGTAACGAAGAAGATTGATTTAATCAACCATGATGACGATGATCATCATACAAACATAAGTCCATAAATATTTCACATGTGATACATATCTTTGGCTAAGATGTTTGACCAAGAAAAGGGGCTACATATTTTCACCCTTCATGCTAAAGTATAATACTGCACTGCTGTTTGGCAAGATAAATATATGTAGAAAGGTCTCGCTAACAGACACCGAAGAAGATATTTTAGAATCTTCGACGCTATTTCATTAAAAAACGTAACACTTCTTATTTATTATCATACATACGATATGATCTTGCCGCCAAATCCCTTACGGGGTAGGCAGAGAGCACGGAGTCCCAAATATCTTTATCCTTGCAGATAATATATATAACAACGTAAGTACGTTTTTAAAAGTAACAGTTGCGCTAATATATCCTAGAAATACAGAAGCGATCCTTAAGAAGCAATATTTTTGTTTCTCCTGTAGGAATACAATGTTTTAAAAGAAAATATCATATTTGTTTCGCCAACACGTCAATATTCCGTTCTCGTGCCTCGGATTTCCTAACATTCGGATTTATGCCAACATTTTCGAACGGTAAGACGCAGATTGATTCTAAACAATACGAATTGTGTACCCTATTTGCGCGGCACCTAAACGTGTTCGTTGTAAATTTTCCACACAAGCAACTTGGTATTATTATACGACACAATCGCACAATGATCGTTTCCTGGTTTAAAATTCAACCAGGCATTTTGTTGAGCCTGTGTTCAAATCCTCGCACACATCTATTTTCCAAAATATGCACTTTTTAAAACGAAGAACTCCAGGCTGAAGCTAGATACGGCAAGCCAAAGACAGGGTATGAAGGAGCTGATTGGGGTATACCTATGTCCAACAGTGTGCTGAGATAGGTTGGTGATGATGAAAACTAAATGCGACTTGCTGCAACGGTGAAGGAAAACACTGTGGAGAAATCTGCATACCTTCTGATTCTCCATAATGGTTTCTGTACTGTGAAGTCTGCCAATCCGTACTTGAATAGCGTGGCAGACATCCTTGACTTTTATGGACGGCGATCTGCGTCCAATAGAAGAACCAAAAAGTAAATACATACGAGTTGTTCGTTTACGTTCCAAAACGGTCTTATCAAAACGAAACAAAATTTAGACATAAGACGACATAATTTAAAATATAACTTTACATCGTGAACAAAGAATCGGCAATGTTACATTCTAACAAAAAAAAAATCATTTTTGATCGCGCATTATTTTCTACGTAGCTCACGATTTTTTTTTAAAATACTTTCGAAGAATAATCAAACCGTAATCTTCTTCAGAACTCGTTATTTTCGAATGGAAGTACGAAATTGAGGAAAATAACCGTTTGAAGTGTACTTTCTTCGGCGTATCTCTCTTTGCGCTGGTCAATCAGCCGATATAAGTATTTATTTCCTCTTTCTATTATACCAGCTTCATACATCTCCGTTTTCTATTAATTGAAAAACATTTGTAAACTCTCATTTACAATGAATAATTGTTACTAGAACATATGCATCACGATACGATACGAGTAGTCAATAGTTACTGAAAGTGGCGTTCGTGTATGAAGAGAGTAATGAATATAAAAGAAGTACGGTAAGTCTACAAGGATGGAAATATTAGCACTCGGTGTTCCCTGAATACCTCGCAATGATGTGGCGTGAGGATATAACTTCAATAAAAGAAACACACGCCCATTTTCAATGAAGTAGGATTATATTATAATATATGTGTTATGCGATGGCGCTCATTGGAAGAGGCCTATGTCCAGCAGTAGACTGAGATGACTGAGAGACTGACGATGACGATGATGATGACGATATGTGTTACATTTTTCAAATTTTCGTCATCGTCGTCATCCTACTTCCGTCCACTACTGGACATCGGCCTCTCCAGTAACACGCCACTAAGCTCAAAATTTATTTTTAGTATTTTAGTGTTAAATAATTTGACTTTAAAATTGATTACGACAATTCTGGCACTACCACGGAGATAAAATAAAAAAAAGGTGCCTAAGAACCTAACCGATCATATATAGCGGAAATGATCAGAGTAAAAACTGCCTTTATTATGTTCATCGAACGGTTTATCACTCCACAGCTGGACACGGATCTCATGAGAAGCGTTAACTCCACAACCACTTACAATAGCTAAGTGAGGATTGTCGCAAGTCGCTTAAGAATATTACTGAGAACTGCACGCTATGCAAATTATCTCACAATGCTCTCCAACACTATTACGGCAAAATATTGTTAATTCTACAACGCTTTTTTTTCTGTTAAGACTTGCAAGACAGATTTTGCATTCAGAACTCGTGAAGTGTTATATTCTAAACCACTGCGGTATCATTCATTTTATATATATATCAACGATATATTATGTACATGCAAATATTATATCACTACATATACTATCATCAACTTTTGGATATCCACTGCTAGACATAGGTCTATGACTGTGACGAAACCTCCAATATGGCAGTCACAAAAAACCCTATAACGTATATAAGTGTGATATTTACATTTAAAAGCAAGATTTCACTTTTATCGACACTCTCTGAAACAAGTCTCAAAATGGGGTCGAAGTAATTTAATAGTGCTCAAGCCCACGAAACCACAAGTCTGCACGTCATGCTCTAAAACTTACTCAATGTACCACGAACATTTTAAAATATATCGTGCTCCACTAGAGTGCTGATATTTGAGCGTTGATAAGCAGTTACATTGGTAACTCCGCTACTGTTCTAATATATTCCCCTTTTTAAGGGTGAAAACCCCTTTTTCAAATATGATAATGATTACCTTCATTGTTTATCCAGGGTTGACTGATAGAAAAAGCCATTTGACATAAAATTCGCACCTTCTTGTAACTTTTATTACAGAACTGTCACATTAAAATATTCAAATAAAATAAAATTCGGTTACCGCATATAAAAGATATGCAAATAAATTAAAATTAAACACTGATACTGCCTTAACATTCAAATGTAATTTCTAATGAAAAATTTATCAACGGACGTTACATCAGAGATTTACTTCACAGTATTTCGTTGAAAATAAAATCACTTCAAAGAGATTAAGTGGAAAGCGTCTAGAGTGTACGTTCCACATTTTTACTACAAAACCGGAGAAGTGGAAATCTGACAGTGGATTGAAGGGTTTAAAGAGGCCAAATTACACTGAAATTTTGCCAAACTCTTTCATCACTTAAAATCTTTCGTTTATGTACTATATAAACGCTTATAAATACAATGAGTACATCTAAATAAGACTCTCATAATCCTCATGTAAAGATAGAATATCGTAAAATTATTTTTTAATGTAAAATAAATATTTATACAACTAATGTTTATGACATCAATGTGAAAAGTTATTTATATTTATTTATATTTATATTTATTTTGTGTGCACTAATCTCTAACACTTCACATTAGTAAATATTACAGTAGCATGAAAAAATAATAAATTGTCGTTTTTTACCTTCGACCCGATAAATAATAAACGCATCAAAGTAAAACTTGGAGAAAAGTTAACGTTTTCTTTACGTAAGAATCACGCAGGTGTCGGCACAAAACTTCGGCAGAATTGGACTTTTTAAGTAGCTCTATAGCACGCCTCAGCGGGTTTCATAACCGCAACCTCCGTGGTAACGGGCTTTGGAAAAGTAGACAATTCGGTTTTAATAATCAATTACAACCTCAGACATAGACCAAGAGAAGACACAGTTTTTTTACACAGTGGAAACGTTGTGGATCGTTAATTTTAGATCTATATCTGGCGAGAGTGGTGTGATAGGAAAGTTCAGTCTGACTCGAAAGCGTGGATAAGTGAAATGAGGAGATGAAACTGGTTAAAACTTCTATCAAAAAGAAAAGTGTGATTTTTGTGGGTAGATGTAAACAAATTACATGTGAAAAGTCCATAGGTTAAATTAAATTAGTCATGCTTCCCAATCAACAAATATTTTCTCGTACTCCAGCGCCAATGCTGCGTCAGAACATACGAGTACAATGGTTCTAATACCAACATACACTAACCGGATTAATGACAGCAACAATCCACATTCCTTCAGTCCTGTTATCAATTTAACAGCAATGACCTTCTTATAATCCCATTCGAAGAGAGTTATAGACTGGGCTACAGCAGCGAAATACAAAGCAACTACACTCTCATAGAATTAATTTAAAATATATAGAGACAACAGTTCTCATCATGACTGCCTCGTTGGTCGGATGATTGCAAGCGCGACTGCCGATCGGGAGGTCCTGGGTTCAAATCCCGCATAGGGTACTATTGGAATTTTCTAATTTAGAATTTCTAGTAGTAACTCGGAGTCTAGATCTATGCCCGGTATATGGCAATAGGCTCACCATCTATTTCATGGGACGAAACGTGACTGGTGAAACGTGGGAGTGTACTACACTCCTCTGCCTGCCCCTTCGGGGATTACAGGCGTGATGTTACTTATTTTTTTAGTTCGTATCATATACATATTTAACAGTAATAATAACAAATATTTTGGGACATGTCCACACATAGCCATCTGATCCCAAACTAAGCATCAAAAGGGGTTGTATTACGGTAACCAGAGGGCTGATAAACTACACTTGTACGTATAAATATATACTTATATAGATATTTTTACACCGAGACAAAATAAACACTTGTGCTCAGTACACAAATAATTATTCTGGGAATCAAATCCACGACCCTCCGTGCAACAGTCAGGTTCACTAACCACTACACCAACGGGCCAGTTAAACGTTATTGGAATGAAACCGATATAAAAATGAAATGATTGTAATTTAAGTGTTTAGAGAACACAGCAGCCCAATCTAGTATACCGATCTAAATAACAGTAAGCAGTTATCGGTACCATCTATGGGTGGATTACGTGGCCAGTCAGATAAATTCCAGCCATTATTTCCCTGAGTGGGGTTTTGTTCGAAGAGGATTATCCGGGCTTCACGTCACGTACAAGATTTTCAAGAAAATCGTAGCCAAGACCATCGATAGATGTGTTATATATTTATATAAACGCATCTAGGTCCGTTTTTGCTTTGTTTTCAGATACAAGCAATTTTATTATTGGAATGATAACATGAACCTCTAGTATTTCTACTTAACGGCAATGTTCTGTTCATTTCGTTGCAAGGACGTGGTAGGCACTGTTACTGGGACAGATGGCATTTGACCTTCTTACACAGGAATATCACTTCATTAGCTATAAATATTAAACTTGTTTGATGTGAGATATAGTATTGCTTTTTTTATCATTGTTAATATTAGAAGCCGCATTGTACTTGTGGATGTTACGTTTTGAGATGCACTGGTGATACATTTTGAAACGCATTGGTGTATGTCAACAACAAAAAACCTAAACGAATATAATTATTTTGATCATTATGTTAGTGAGTGTTACTTTTTTGTTAAGGTACTAAAAAAAACAATGTATTGGGCTTACTCGACCGTTAAATTTTGATAAAAAAAGAAGTGATATTCACTAATTACCATCTTGGTGTATCTTAAAATACTCCGCTTTTTGTATATTTATAGGAACATATGTAAATATGAGCATGAGATCATCATCATCATCATCATCTTAATCATCAACTTCTTTATCTCTCCAATTTTAGACACGCAGCTCCTTAGAATGAGAAACATTAAGACTGTCTGCTGGCTAAGTGCAAGTCAAAAGACTATAGACGTATGGAAAATACCAAACGGTTATGTCACTATGATCGATATTTGGCCAGTTTCCCGGAAGTGCGAAATCTCTGAATGCCTGCTCGCCAGACGTTTTTGCGCGTAAATATCGCTGGAACTGCCTCTAACTGTCGGGACTTCCGTGATTATTTGGTACGATCTCGACAATATATCTCTTGCCGAGGTGTGTTCTTCATGAACATACGAGTACCTACATAATGTTTACATCTGCTACTGAATTATTGGTGTCTGGGTAAAGGGACACTTGTGTGGAATTTAAGAGGTATATGGTGGGCAATGACCTGCGAGCATCATAAAACATGGTAAGAGAAACAAGTTGAACTCTTTCGTATCGCAGCAACTATTTCTGTTCGAAGGCACAAGAAGAATCCCATAATAGGAGTGGTTACAGTACCTATTTATTCCTCAATACATCATTAACAGACGACTATAACATATCACCCGCAACATCAAGAATACTAATAGGTTTAATAGTACCTTTCAGACTTTACGTGCTTCTTCTTCTTCTCCTCATACACACGTACACTGGTTTCTTAAATGAATTTCTCTTAAAAGTCCCGCAAATCCTCGCGAGCGCTGTCCTACAATACGAGTTCTTAGGTAGCGGTAATCGGGATTCAATTAAATTCAATTGAATGGTCTTGCGGACTATAGTGCCACAAAAGCTTTAAACTTACCTGTTCCTCATATTAGTGACCTACGTTTACTAATAGTTCTAGTCCTATAGACTCATTCCTATTGTCCTATTACTGTAGTCCTATTTTCTATTAATAACCATATATTCGCTGTTAATTGGTCTGACTAAAAATATACAGATATTAATACTGTAGTTTTATTCATACTTGATTATAAATATCAATTGAAGGTTCCAATCATTTGTAAAAGTTTCCAGACAATCTCGCCTGTCTTTACATAAAACATATCTAAATCATAGATTTCTCCGTAGATCCAAAATAAATATATTTTTCGCTTATATTGAAATATTGTAAAAAAAATTTGCTTTGAAGAACAAACGTACATACTATACAATATTAACAGTAGAAGTTTCAGGAACCGGAAATGGATCTACGAATATTTCACTGTTCTAATATTTGACTAGATTTTATTTATCATGAACAAAGTGCACTATCTTTAACGATATACTATTATTTATCAACAGCGTATAGGAAAGACTTTTAATTATGTATTAAGACGTGTTGTGGACATTTCATCTTGTAGAGGTTTAATAACTTTTCTGTAATATCTCCACTACACCTTTTTCTGACAGTTTTTCCAATTGCCACAACGAAATAGTTTGGACCCTGCCTAGGTCTGTGTTTCTGGACACATAAAATTTAGAACTCTTGGAAACTAATGTGGAATAGCCATTTCCTACGCATGCGTGCTCCAGACGCATCTGCGCTTTCCGTCAGGCGAGATCGCGGCCAACGCTAGCCTATCATCGAATAATTTAAAAAATCTTCACACACGGAAATCTGATCCCAAATTAAGTAGTATATATTGCAATACACAGACAGCCACAGCAATATGATAAATATATCGTCATCATCATAATTTCAAAGCAAAACTTATTACTGGTACATAAGTATTATATATATGGAAAGATAATATTCGTAGCGCCATTATAAATTCATAATACTAGTCCCAACTAGTCGGTTCCAAACATGACTAGTACTGAATAAAGCCACATTATCTGTCCAACTATATGCATATTACGATTTATTGCATGCATAATTTGCCATCCATTGTGCTTGTGAATGTAACTGTAATCATGACTTCACACACACACATAACACACATATTCATACATATGACACACACACGATTTAAAACCAACCGTTATGTTTTATAGATGATCAAATCTCGCCTTTATTTCCATTATAGAGGAAAAATATTGCAGTCAATTATTTTAATACTCACGCTAGGTCCCGTACGGGATAAGCAAAGAGCACCGAGTGCCAAATATCCTTACAGATTTGACGTGCTTCTGCTTATTCATTCATCAGTCTCGGACACCCATGACGGTTTCGGAGACTTTAGATTCCTTTGTAAGCTATATCTGACCTACTTGGTTAAGTTAGGTGCTTAATGTAGGGCTAATTATCCCATTTCGTAATAACTAATATTTCATTCGATTACCTTGTTGATTGCGTGGGTACAAACGCCACTACTAATCGAGAGCTCCTGGGTTCGAATCTTCGGTCGGGTACTACGGGATTTGTCAACTTATATTTCATAGTAGAAATTTTTACTAGTGGCTCGGAGTCCGCATCTTTGATCAGTGTATCTCAATAGACTCGCCACCTATTCCATGGGATGTAAACGAAACTGGTGAAAGGTGGCAGTGAACTGCACTCCTCTGCCTACACCTTCGGGAATTACAGGCGTGATGTTATGTTTTTAGAAATGTCGTTGCTACTTCTGGGAATAAATTTGCATGGGCTGTTAAACGTTAAAAAAAAGCGTCAGCTGTTCATCTAGATTTTAGTGTCGCTGACTACTGTACCAAGGGTTGTGGGTTCGATTCCTAGACAAAAAATATTTGCGTGATTAGCACAAGCATTTGTTGTATCCGGATGTCAAGTGACTTTTGTTTAGTATGTATATATTTGAAAATGCACATACATATGTGCATAATAACCTACATGGTTACCACAATACGGCTAGCTTCAGATCAGACGGCCGCACGTGGGTTATCCGAATATATTAAAATTACAAATTCAACGTCCAAAACGCTTATTCAAAGCTTTTTATTTTTTAGTCACTAAAATTTTGTCTATATATTTTATACAAGTTATACATGTAATGGTTAAGTAAGTGTAAGTAAATTTACACGTGTGACAGGCGGCCTAGCTCTTTCATAAGTTTAGTCCACACTGCTAAATGCAATACTATTGAAATTCAACCAGCACTGAAGTAAATAAATCACCATACATTAAAACGGTCTTTTTTGGAAACGTATTGCCCAGTGCCCTGAAAGATAACCTTTACACCTTAACATTAAATTACACACAGTACAAAAACGTTTCAGTATGTACATAGTTTCTTCATGATAAGATCCTAAACCAACATATCAAAGGACGGCGTCAAAAACCCACTGTAGGCAATTTCGTTTTACTATGACCCATACTGTGAAATTTATTAGTAAAAGAGTGCAAAATTGAATATTTAGTCAAATTTATAGTCTCGTAAAATTTTAAAACTTGATTTAGTAAGGAATATATTTTAAGATCTATGCTTTATAATTAATATACATTCATACTACCGCCTTTATTACCTACTAAGGTAGACAGAGAGCAAGGATTTCCTCGAGCTATTTTTCGGGAACTCTATTGCCTCTTTTAATTTTCTTGCTGCTTCGGTTTAGTGGTTGCAAAGGAGCTTGCTGAGCAAGAGGTTCTAGGCTCGATCCGCAGGAGTGGCAAATTATTATTAAGATTTTCTGACTAGTAATTCTCAGTAGTACCTAAAACAGAAATTCTATTTCTGAAAGGTTGTTCTATGTGTATTATTTATATTTAAAAGCAAGATTGTAGTCTTATCGAGCACTCTCTGAAACAAGTCTCAAAATGAGGTCGTAGCAATTTGGTGGAGCTTAAACCCACGAAACCGCAAGTCTGCACGTCATGCCCTAAAAATGCTCAATGTACCACGACTATTTTAAAATATATCGCACACCGCTAATAAGAATATTAGTGAGCGGGGTGTAACTAACTCGAAAAAATTACTGCAAAAATATACTCGAAAAAATTACTCGAAAACATTACTCGAAAAAATTACTTGAAAAAATCACCTAAAAACGTTATTCGGAAAAACTATTTGAAAAAGTCAAGGAAGTACAATCGTAATGCCACATGTTACATAGCTTGAACTAATTGTTTTATAACGGTGTCGCAATAACCTCAACAGCCGCCACCTTTTAATCCGAAAAAACACAGTATCTCGGGATTCGTCAACTGAATTAAGATTAATGTGGAACGGCATCCGTCTAACGCGAGAACAAATATGGACCTGGACAAATTAACTTATTACTCGTCTGGTGGGAAATTCGTCTGAAACAATTAACTTAAGGAAAACTTTCTTTGTAACTATTCACCCGCTTTATTTATTATTTCGCTGTGAAACTATTGCAAATACGTACGTGTTTTATTTTACTTCAGCATTATCATCATCGACCCTTTCATAGTTTCGCTGTTAAACATTGACAGAAAAACCAACTACTGAAACATAACCTTCGTCATTTGTTCTGGGTTATTTATTGGTTTTAAAATATTCGAGAGAAAACCTAATGTTAGAAGCTGTACGTCTGACGTATCTATATATTACAAGAATAGCTGCAAATTGCAATTGTTCTATGAAGTCATAATATCAGTCTGTGATACAACTGGTACGATCGGCGGAAGCTCATGATTACGGACCTGAAGCCAGTACAGAACCAAATCATACAGAAAGACAATTTTAATTTGTGTAAATATAAACAAACTTACCCAAGTTATCAGCTCGATGTAAAGGAATGATGGCAACCCATAACATCACCCACAAACCAGGACTTCCCGCCATCATAACACCACAGAGCAAACACTCATTAAAAAAGTTTACGCACTTAGTTCACAAAACACTTTCATTTTAACGAACATTCCTAATTTGAATCTCAGTTATAAATTAATACTCATGTCCTCAATATGGCCGCGCGATATATGGATGACCTTCCCGCGGATGTAGAGTCGGATCTGGAAAAATTAAAAAGGAAATATTAAAATTTGAGAAAACAAAAAAGTAAGCTGGAGTACTTTCGTCAAACAAATTTCGGAGGATAATTACGAGGGAAAGTTGAATTTTTGCGAGGCATTCGAAAGAGTTTAGTACGTTCTTGAATGTGAAATGAGCAGCGTTAAAGTGAATAAGAAGGCAATATCTTTTTATTTATAGAGTATTTCGAGTTGGAGTATTAGATGTAGGTATCGTGTATTTGTTTATTTTATCCATCCATCCTTTTGTTTATTTATTTCACAACTTTTATTTGCTAAAGTTTTTTAGTTATTTGTTACGTAATTAACGTATATTTTACTGCGATTTTAATTTCCTACACATTGCGTACCATAGTGCATAAATTTATCTGTAAAATTTGATGATTTAAAAATGTATCATCAGAATTAGCTAAGTATTTTTTAACAAATTTTAGTTTGTTAAAAAAATTTACTAACTACGTTTTTTACCTAGCTTTTGAGCTAGATAAAAAATCGTGGTTAAATAAATTATGCACATCGCACCCAGATATTATACTACATAGTAACGACATGTCTTGCTACAGAAGGGTCTGACGCCTTTACATATTGCATACAAAATATATGTATATTGAAATCATTTCAGAAACGCTGTATTAAAAACCAAGACATACATCAAATATTAAAAATTTTTAAAGGAATATTTAAACATAGGTAATAATTACTAAGTTGTATCATCAATAAATCTTAAAAGCATTTCATTTTGGTTTAAAAAGGATCGCGATTAAAAATTAAAAATTAAAACAATTTATATTAGAGTTATCCATTTAAAGACAAGATATTTATAACAATTTTAACATAAAGTTCAACCTACAAAATCTTGGTGCACAGTAAAAATGATATACGTTGGTACTAAATCTCTTTATTTCCCGCCCTATGTAATATAAAGGGAATATAAGAGAAAACAATGGCTAACGCTAAATTACAGCAGCCTTTGATGAAAACCGCCATTTGTTGTAACATTACACCGCGGTCTCGGAATATAAAGCGGTAGAGCCTTCATTTATTCCAGGGAATTTGCAAGACGCAAGCCTTTTCCTAATTCCGCTGGAAGACGTTATCGTTAGATCAATGGAACTTTTTTAGTTCTTTGTCGTTCAGCAAGATATTGAATTTATCGTTATCTTCAACCGTCATTGTGACACTGTTGAACATTGTCGTAATGATAAGAGGTATTAACGATAAGATATTAGAAAAACAATTTTTTTTGGGTCTCCTGCTATAGTATGAACCTGTTCTGTTTTAATATGAACCCTTCTATATTCCATTTTATTCTGGAAATTACTGAATGTTTTCTTACTTATATGATTTATATTTCGCACTTTTTTCAACTCTAGTCATAGATTAGAGGGAAAAAGGAAAATATTTTTTCTAATGATTAATAGCAGCCTCTTCGCGACAACTGTTTTTTATAACATTAGGTACACCAAAATCTCATGTTTATGAGCAATGTTGCAAACGCCATTGCCTTTATTTAAAAAACTTGAGATCAAAGATTTTTTTTGCGACGAGAATTTTCTCACATCACTACAAGAATATCGAATGCAAAATTATCTAGCAATCCATACCCATCACTGTATTAACCCAATATGATGGCTCAAGGCTATACAATTAGAAATTAATGATTTATAAAGGTGGTCATACATACATATGTATATACACAAGTCTTAATCCTTTTATTTCTATGTTTGGATAATTCCACACACATATGCAGGTAAAATATCTAGCCTTCACCGTAAACAAACAGATACTTATGGGAATTAAGCCACCATGCACACCAACCGCGCCACTAAACCCGAGCATTTAAAAGGCAAACTACTCGTGGGATAACTTTTCTACAATCCCTGCATACTAATAAAATACTATGTAATTTGACTGTAGAAGGATTTATTTGAAATGACAAACATGTTGGCTGTGTTCTTGGAATGATTCCATTTTGTCCTATTACATCCACGATTTATTATTTAAAACTATACAAGACGGTATTAGGCTAAAATTATAAATTTTATCATACATGTATCTATGCGATACTGTTTTTATTGTAGCAGAACTAATTCATTTAAATTGACACACAATATTTGCTTTGAACGTTTCAAATACTGATACGAACGAGATTTATTTAAAAGACATTTAGCATTAAGTTACAGAAATTATGTCAGTATAATATTTAAAGAACTAATATAAATATAAAGTATCAAATGTGAATTCTGTACATTTATTCTTAATGTAGATTTATATTAAATTTATTCCAGATACTTTAGTACATTTTACCAATCTCAATTTATCTTCTATTTTCAAGTTATTGTACCTAATTTTTAAAAATTGTTCTTTTTAAAATTTAATTACTACAGACTCGGAACAACGAATTTTAAAATTATATACTGTTGTGAATTTTAACTGCAATTGTATTTATTAATGGCGAATGTAATTGTATATTCTTTATTAAATATTGTCATTTCATATAAAGTCTAATTTAATTTATAACGGATATTGTACATATATGTCGTCGATTACAAGAATCTTGAGATTAAAATTAAAAGACAC
>DWJK01000138.1:0-27737 GCA_018248815.1 Croniades pieria auraria
AGCCACTTTGCGTATATCGTCACTCCACCTAGCTGGAGGGCGTCCCACGCTACGTTTGCCAAGTCGCGGACTCCACTTCAGAACACGTCTGCTCCAGCGGCTATCGGTTCTGCGACAGGTGTGACCAGCCCACTTATAGTTACATAATAGTAAATAAATATTACAATCGAACTATATTCAGGTTGCTATGACAATGCAGGTAATAATAAACATAATATTTAAATCAAAAACATGACCATAGACAGCGACATATGCTCTCAAACATTCTTTACATTTAACTTGATAATTTAGCTAAAGGAGAATACTGTGATTCTAAAATATTAATACGAAGTGCCGGGAGTTCTCGTATATCGAACTCGTAGAGAGGAGAGACGAGCGTATAAATCAATTATGTCCCTAATGCAGCCGCAGCGTTGCCGGCGCGTATAGCCCGGAGCAAAGTAGTCATTTTAATTCGCGCACATGGATTCAACGTTTCTATTTAGTTAAATTCACTCCGTAATTACACATAAATACACCGTGATTTACGACTGCGAAGCGTTATTTACTCGTCTGATTAATGTCGACAGTGTTTATCTGTTTACTCTCAAATTGAATTCGAGTAGTTAGCAACGGCAATTTTGATATATACGAGTGTGTGTGTATGTATTACGGTTAAAACGCACACACGTGATATCGGAAAGGTTTCGTAAGATACAAGCGTTCTAGTTACGTATGTACGTACACTAAAACTACTCATGTTGATTGGATTAGTATGACACAGATATATGCAGTTCTATATGACTATATAAATTACGTATATAGAGTATGCCGAGTTTAAAATATAAGCCAGCTTGTTGCCTCTACAAATGATAGTATAAAACAATTTGACGTATAGTTATCGAAAAACAATAACATTTCCAAGCCACCAGCTGAATAAATTCTTGACTGCAAATGCAATGAATGATTTATTGTTGAGCGTTGAGTTGTATTTCGCCTTAGGGAGTAGGCAGCGGAGTGTAGTAACCCCACGTCATACCTGTCATTTCGTACGTCCTATGGAATAGGGGGCGAGAATTTTAACTGATTATTATCACTGCAATAACCAGCGAGAAAACATGGTGATATTGCAAGGTTATTTTATGAAATGCATAGAAGCAGTATTTAAATCAGCTAAGTTGTGTAAACAAAATATCTAACGCGGACATGAGCCGCATAATAATACTACGTTGAACCTAGTTTCGACTGGCGCCGAAAGTTCACGTGAGTTATTTGAAATAAGCAGGAATAGTAAAGCTACTGAAAGAGCAATGCGACTCTACAGGTTAGAATGAGGCGACGCCACAGGTTGCTTCTGGAAGTTATTAACGATCCCGGAATAGCTCTTGTAAACTGGGCTCCCTCGCTGCCGGCTGCCGCGCAGCGCAGCGGGCACCTCGCTCTCTTCTATTGATGCGAAATCGTGCGCTCAGCTCTCAGCATGTGAATGCCTTTTACGTTGCCACGTGTAAATTTTCAAAATCTTTTACTCAATGTAACTTGAAAAGTTGTTTGCACCGAGAGTATAACTTCAACAGTTACGACCACGATTCACTGATCTATGTAACTAATTGGGCCACACCTTCGTGTGAATGAAATACGCACCTGTATTTTTAATTTACATTTATTCAGGAGCAAATTATCGTTATTCAAAAGTTTTAATTTAATATACGTAAATAAACACGAAACACGGACAACCATACGAATTATATTTAGACAACAGATGCCGATAAAAGTCTGTTTCTCCTCTGCAGACATTTACGAGTATCGCCTAGTTCTTGAAGCTAAATTTAATAAACTAAACTTGGTACTAGGTAATCATTAAATATTCTTCTTTACAGGATACTCTGAGGAGCAGCCTTCCACGCAGTTCACCGCGCAGCTGCCGAGCGAGGTGAGCCCGGCCCCCGGCACCGCTTCTCAGCCGGCGCCTCAGCCTCAGTCTTATGCCCTTCTGCAACTCTCCTCCTCTGATCCCGCCACTGAACAACCCTTCCTTCAAGTGCAGCTCCAGTCTTCGCCTGTCTCCCCCCCTCCGCCACCGGCGAGCGGCAAGTCTCTCTCTATGTGCTACACCAGTACTGGCACTCTTCTTTCTCTACCACCCAAAAAGAAGGACATCTATCGTCCATATTGCCTCGGCGACCGTGCGTACCTCCAGCGACCGGAAGAAGACCTTAACGCGGCCCATGCCATCCTTGACCTTAGTCAACATGCTGTTTACCTGACCACACCACCCAGACCTGAACCTCCCGCTCCCGAGCCTCCTGCACCTCCACCGGAGGTTCCCCAAGAGCAGCCTGCAGAAAAACCACGTGAAACTGTCGCTTACACCTACGATGCATTCTTCGTTAGCGACGGTCGGTCTAAACGTAGGAATTATGCTAACGCCCCGGTGGAGAGCGCGCAGCAACCCGAGCCGAAGTCGAAGTACACGTGCAGTGAATGCGGCAAGCGCTACGCCACGTCCTCTAACTTATCCAGACATAAACAAACGCATCGTAGCTTGGATTCCGTAGCGGCCAAGCGATGTGGGGAATGCGGGAAAGCATACGTTTCCATGCCCGCTCTCGCGATGCACGTATTGACACATCAGCTCTCGCATGTCTGCGGCGTATGCGGAAAACTATTCTCGCGACCATGGCTACTGCAAGGACATTTACGTTCGCATACCGGCGAGAAACCTTACGGATGCGCACATTGTGGGAAAGCTTTTGCAGATCGATCTAATCTGCGAGCTCACATGCAGACCCACTCCTCTGATAAGAATTTCGAATGCTTGCGTTGTCATAAAACGTTCGCGTTAAAAAGCTACCTCAACAAACATCAAGAGTCAGCGTGCGTCCGCGACGACGAGTCTTCGGAACCCGAAGCGCCCGCGTCTGCGACCGGTTAGGTGCGCATTGCGCTGACGCAAAGAGGGACCGTACACAACAACGCATGGTTTAAACATTAACATAAAGTATTAATATGAATTTAGCTTGTTAGTCTAATATTATACACTTACAAATTAAAAATAGGCGCGCGACCGCGGCCCTTTGCGTCTGACGCTGCATCGGACCGCGTCGCGACGAAATCGAGCAACGTTTCGCAAACAACGAATAAAGTACGACCCCGTAGTGCCGCGAGAGCGCGGCTATAGGCCGTAGCGACAGACGTCCTATAACGTTTAATATTAAATAATGTATATACTCGTCGATAAAATATACCCTTATATACATAGACGTAACGAAATACGAATGAAACTAATATCTTTTGTAGGTGATTTTTACAACCGCAAAGTAGGTTAGAGATTATCGATGTAAGTTTAGCGTCGAGATGCGAGAGCCAAGCGCCGAGCTCGTCAGTGGACGGAGGCGGAACGCCCGGGCGCGCCGCGTCGTCCGTCTCGGTGAGGAACTTGCCAAAACTTTCCGTCCGAAGCTCCGCACACGCCGCTGCGCCCGCCGGCGCCGGCCGCCCCGCGACAGTGCCTTAGCGGCCACCGCGCGCCGCACCCGTCCCATGCTGCCCCTCGACCACTCCTCGCTCCCTGACCCTTCTCAATACGCGTTCCATCTAGCACGACCTGGACACGATTTCTAAGTTTTGCATGTTGGTGAGGTGCAACTGCGACATTTGAGTACAGAAGATGATACTATTGGAATACGAGAACCTTTACAAGGGCTCACATAAAATTTAAAAATGGCATGAGTATTTATCACGATCTAATCTTCATAAAGAAACGTAAAAGTGGCCTTGACAGCTCATATTCTAAGATTGAACCAATAAATCCTTCTATTTTAATTTATAATTAATAAGTAAGACGAAACATCGCTAAATACTTATAAAAAAGATTTTTTACTTGAGACAAATTATATTTACACATACTGAAAGGACTGAACATATGTATAAATATTTTGGAAGCAAACAATTCTTTTGTAGTGGTAGCATTTGTAAAATGTATAATCGTAAAATACCGAGTTGGCGACGGGCGCACCAAGGTCGGCCACAGGGACGGGCAGCGCTGCATCACTCAGCGTGCAAGCCTTTAGTTTGAGCGTGTGTCGATAGAGACAAGTCGAACATAACTGGCAATAAACTAACATAGACTAAGGTAGCATAAACACTAGGTTAAAAAGGCAAGCACGAGGTGCTCGATGAGAAATGGGTATTCGAAAAGCAATAATAATGTAGACATAGTAAGTCGCACACCGCTGTCGAGTAGACGCAGCAGACTTTACCCTACTTCTATCCCTGTAGCGTTCTGTAGCTCACGTAGATCACCCGAGCGTAGAGTCGACTTCACTGTTAACCGCACCTAACGGATCCTCCGAAGCGAGAGGCATGGCAACACCGGGTTTCATAGCGATAGTGACGTAGCTAATAACGGGTAGGTATCGTCCGCTCGTGTAGCCGACTCTACCATCCCTAGTTTAGTAGATAGTGCCTCGCGAGTCAATTTTTTATCTATGAATTTAATTTGAACCTGTCAATTAAAATTCTCCTGTTTCTAAAATACAAAGTTCCTGTATTTTTAACGGAGTTTTCTGCGCTAGAGAAATGACCTCGCACGTCATATTTGAGTGAGGGGTAATTTCGTTAGTTTTAGAATTATGCACATAGTCTATTGTTCGGAAATACCATCGTTCTGACTGTTTATGGAACACCAAGCTGTAAGGCGACTGTTGCAAGCTATCGTTTCTCCGTCAGTAACTTTCTAGTCCTGAAGCGGTTTGGGGCTGAGAGGCACTTTCCTTCGTACTAGTAGTTATATTCCCTAATCCTACTTGTCATAGACGTAGTGTGCCACATTTATCTACCTATTTGATTAATTGATAATTATGTTATCGACAAGCTTTAGCAGACAATGGTTGCGCGTTAAAAGCAATATAAAGTAACATGATAAGCAATATTAAGTATAGGGTTGATGTAGAGTATATGTATATCGTTTAATAGGATTTAGTAGACTTTTAGATATTTTTGGTGCTTTGGAGTACTATCTACGACTTAATGAACGAATGAAACATCGAAAATTGAGTAATCCATAATTATATTGTGATACGGATTTTATTTTCAAAATTATATACTTATTTAAGTCGACGTAGTTCTTAATTTTAAATTTTTTGCTCTTTCATCCATTTCCAACTTTCTAGTCCCTCTTAGATTCCTAGCCCTTCTCTGTAGTCTAGACTTAATCGTGTTCTCCTATACATATTCCCTTCTATCTATACTTTAAATTCTTAGTGGTTGGTAGAATTGTCATAATAACGGCTTTTTCAAAAATCTAAACGAAATATTTTATTCGAATATTTATATTAACGTTGTTATAAGTGTAGCGACTATAATAATAAGTGACATTTAATTATTATAACTAACAAAACCACCTTATATACAAAAATATATACCTACATTTAAATGTAAATATTTTCCTGTGTACCAAATATCCTTCTTTACAATATTCGTAGTCGTAAGTAGATTTACCTATATTTATATAGCAACGAGACAAAACGTGGTCTTAATATTACGAGTCCGATCTAGATTTGCCAGGTACATAAAATACATAAAGATAAGCATACTATTACCGACGACATCTTTAAGGCATGGGCGCAATTATGTAGAATTTCATCTGAATATTTTATTCTTTGCGTATGAAAAGAGTGCATGCATCTATGGTGACAAACAGCAAGCGGTGACAAGAACGGATATTATAGTCAAAATATTATATGATCGTGGTTTTACAAGATACTGTTGGCTTCGGCAGTTATCTTTACAACGCAAGATTGGAATATTTTGGATGGAATATTTAGAATCGAGTCCATACAAAAGCAAAATTCACTTCATATTTGTCAGAAATAAAATGTTAGCAGAAACATTCCAAGCGAAACATTTAAATTAATTGCGTTCTGAAATGTATGACAGCGTGTGCTCAAACATTTGTAACAGGAATTTTTCCAAATCATTCTGTCCAAAATGGCATTGTGTGTATATTTTACATATTAATAAAAATGTTGTACTCGGATAAAGACATATATTTTCTTAACATTGTAAAGAGTGCAACGAATAGAAATACAATATTTTTTGGCATATTTTGAAAACATTGCTTAATTCAGTTATTCCGTATCATATTTTTTACTGTGTCTTTAATATTGCTACACTTTTAAATTTTGTTTTTATCAGATAATTTTAAACGCGTTCCACAATGAGTACCACATCGACTAATAATAATAATTATCTACAAATAAGAATATTTATTGTGGGTATGTCATAGTTCTACGCGTTCTTTATAATCGTTTGCGCTTTATTTAAATTCCCTAATTGTTAACTGTTTTCAGTACTTCATAATTTATTTTCTCCTTGGGTCGACAGTTGCAACGTAAATTTCCATACACTATCGTTATAAATCAATATATCCGTTTCAAAATAAATTCCTATACCGAAATTGAATATTCCGATTTTAAAATATCCGTTTACCTTTTCAAAATTATTTAACGACCCTCTAGTTTTCTCTTAAGTGTCCCGTGAGTATCGGTACACATGATGTATCGGTCTAACATATTTTTTCGGATGGCCTGACTAGTTTCGAACCTGGCTGTCTCTGCCGCGACCTCGCCACGATCGGTGGGAGCTCATGGAGAAGGACCTCGTATAGGTTCGAAAGTACTCGGAACATCCCGAAAAACATACATGAATTAACCCGGCACATACGTACATAACACTGTCGCTTTAATTACTTTTTTACAAAATTCGCTCCACTAAAAAAACATAGGAACAGCATTATTATCGTTTTAGATATTACTTCCAAAACGATGGTCATAATTTCCCAAAACCTATAATAAAGTTCTGAAAATCACTAAACTTGTATTGACATTCGCGGAGCTGCGATGTATTGACAGCGGCAGCAGATTCTGTTATGATATTCCCGACAATATGTTACACAAAAACTACTTGGACAACGGAGGTAACATGGCGCGGTTCCCCGAAAAATAACCTATCCTATACCTACGTGATGCAATTCAGATTTGTCACCAGATCATAACACTAACACCGCAGTTGTTCGTCACGATAGCATGTATTTGTCACTACGCCCATGCAGTTTATTGTGTTCTATGACGAAGATATAGCACAAACGAATAACGAAGCTATAGCCGTCTAACTAAAAGTTAATCGTGCAGTGATAATATAAAGTGTAAAATGTCCAACATAGGAGTACATAAGCGTAAGACACAAAAGAACATAAGCAATAAAACACATACTTTAGAGGTAATTTATTTAGATTTAAATACTAGTCATCTATTTATAGTCGTTAGAAATAAACTAGCGATAATGAACAAGCAATATTAGTTAGTGATAGCACCGCGTGTAGCGCTGGTGAGTAACTACGATGTACACTCCTTACAGTACACGAGGCTAATGAGTAGACTGCAATGAAGTGATATAGTATAATTTTAAAATATACCGGCGTTTGATTTGGCGCCTGTTGCTTAGAACTGTTCTACCAATTACTGATGCCTTTTACGTAGGATAAACAAAATCCGTACATACTATTATTAATCTAAAAATATCCATAAATTAATGTTTAATAATACACTGCGCGCCTGTGATTCAAATACATCTTAGCATTTCAGAAATTCATCTACGATTACTAAAATGTCTACATACGAGATATCTCAAACATTGGTGTGCTATTTCCATGGAAAATTTGAATTTCCGTTCTGACATGTGACTGCGTTCAACCGTAAATATCTCCCACGGAGGAGACGAGACGCGGCCCGGAGAAGGCAATTAGCTCGATAAGTTGACGGATCAACGGTTCGGAGTTAGCTAATTGAAGCCCAACTGAGATATGATTTATTTTACTTCACGCAAAGAAAATAAGTTAAAAGACAAACAATGCAACGTTTGCACATATAGTTTAAACGACTGTGACAAACATTCACCTGTTAATACAACGATACCTTAAGAGAAAATAATAATGTTTCTTATTATTGCAAGTATCCACGTATAGACGTTTCACGCTAGCGACCGAATATTGGATAATTAAATACTTGAATACTACGCAGCAATATTAAATTAGTGATATTGTTAAAGTATGTATTAGATATAGTGATGAGAAGCAATAAAGCAACGATAGCAATAATATCGAAGTTTACAACGAATAGATTTATTGATCATTATGAATTAAGTAGATACTCGACGTCGAGTGTGATTTGACATCCACGAGATGAATATTTATAAGTGTAAAACGCTAGTATTTAACATTACCATGTATTTTATAGTTTAACTTTTAGATATAATTAAGCTAATCACATATGTACACTGCGTAATTTCATATTTAATTTAGAATTATCTATTCCATTTTTTTTTAATAATCAAAATGTATTTCAATATGCGTTCTGAATTCCTTACTTTGTCCATCTATAGTTCTGGATATTTGTAAAACGCACATAATGACGATCGCTACCTTGTCAATTAAAAAATACTTTAGTTTAAGACCGAACAATGTATTGTTTTGAGATATTAAAATCTCTTCAATGTTCGTTATTACGTAAGTCAAAAAATCTGTTCATTTCAATTTTATATCACTGAATGTAGACAAGATAATGGTCGTTATTTTTTAAATTAGTTATTCATGGAATCTATTTTAATGTGTTCTTTTCAAGCACTTATGTATAGAATAGTCTAGTCGTAAAGTAGATTTTAGATTGTCTAGTCATTTAGCGGTCAAAAGACAGTTTATAAACATATTTAGACCATTAGCCCTAGAAAGAGAGGTGATTATTAAATATGTGATGGATTGTAGTACGTGAGAGTGTGTAGAAAGAATGGTATCGTAGGGTATAACGAGTAAGAATAAGATTCGAGGACATTTAATACATTCGCCTTAGAAGTCCTTGGATGAGTACGCATTCAAAAGGACAGTGAAATGTGGATTTTCACCATCATTTAATACGACTCGAGCGCCAAGCGATGCGATTGAGCGTTTTATACTCGTTTCAGCAATTTTGCAAATAAGACGAGTCCTTAATAATGATCCCATTTCAACAGAGCTAGACGTCATTTCAGACTATGTCATTTACAGTATAAAATACATATTAAATAGATTGTACTGTTAATACATTGTGACAGTATTTGGGTCATTAAGCAAATGAATATATGCTTAAATTCGTCTTGATAGTTGGGTCCATCGATATGTGTACTCACGTGCATAGCGACTGCGACATAACAGGTGTGAACGACCATTTAATTCGTACAGTTAAATGTGCTAGTAATGAAAATTTTGAGACCAAGTATAAAGCGTTTAAGGCTTAATCCTTTATGTCACGGTACCAGAAGCCTTCGTCGATGTAGATGTCATATGTTAAACGAAATATACCTTCACCAGTTCGTCGCTTTGATTTCTTGAATGATAACTTAATTAATAATTAAGTAATAATGCATTATAACATAATATTTACCCAACTATTCGTCGAAAGTCAATTTTTTAATTCAATCAATCCTTCCTATTATGCAATTATTAATATACCAAAGTACCTACAGAATTAGTAAACTTTGCATGAAATATATGATAATATGTAATATTATAGCGTTATATTTATGTATAACCTAAGTCAATGTAACCAGATCGGTCCTCATCCCATTACGTTGAGTGTACGTGAGACCATTGTTATTCATTTATTGTATTCAACACCACTTTCACATTCACTTTTCATTTGGATATCTTCACGCTATTGGTTCGGTTAATTTTAAATACTTACTTTCTTAGTATAATTAATTATCTATAGCGCTTTATTTGTTATCGTTTTCAGAAGAAAAACTTTTATTCTTATGCTAAAATGATTTTGGTCGAAACCTTCGCAGGGCTAAGTACCTACTTATCCGCTTGTTGAGTACTTTATTGAATTCAGTACGAGAGATCTTTTTTTATTGACACTTATAGAAAAGAAAACTGTTAGAAATTCTAAGTCGCAATTATCATATCTATTATTTTATTGTTTGGATAATAGGTACCAGACACTGCAATGTTTAGGCGCATGTTCTAAGAGATTATGATTTTTCTAACTCGTTATAACGAGTGACTTTTGAGATTTTTATTTTAACCAATTGGTACGTAACGGTAAAAATATACATACATACATACCTTTAGTCATCCATTACCCATTAGTGTTTGCTATTTTATATTTATATTTTAATCGTCTCTATAAAAAATGTAATAATTATTAACCTTGTCAAAACAAAAAAACGTTAAGTTTATTCGTGTTTAAATTTTCTTTTAATTGTTTGTTTAACTGTTTGGTGTTTTTCAGATATATTTCGTGTTTTTTTTTTAATTGATTTTATATTATTGTGTAACATTAAGAATTAACAATCAGTTTGACTATTCATATTCACCGTGTAACCGCGATCGGAGGTGAAGAAATATTTTTACGTATTTATAAACCATATATTTAACCACTTAGCTATAAGATGTAACGGCCAACAGCGGCAATGTAATCATTTTCTAGTTACGAACAGGATTGTCGTCTGGGGCCGCAGTATCTAAATAACCCCCGACTAGATTCTAGGACATTTACTTTAAACATAATTATTAAATGTAGTTATTCAGTGCACAAACATTGACAATATATTTTAGAATATAACATTGTATATTGCGTAACATCCTCGTACTTCACAGTCTCCGCGTATTACTCATCTCGCATTCAACACCGTCAAGTTCTAAAGTACCTACAGTAAAATTTAATTCACCGTAATTATCATATGCCTAGAAGACAGAAATAGGCACAATTGTTTTGCTAAAGTAATCCCCAAAATATTTGCTTTTTTATTTCCTTTTGTCTACCTGTGGAAGAAGGAAACAACCCGGATTAAATCCAGTTTTGTCCGGTACTAACATGGTCATCATCGTATTGCATACATAACAATACGCTACGAAGCAGCAGTGCGCTCACAGTTTCCCAGTGTTAGGGCTATGTTAAACGGACGCCAACAAGTATAGGTGTGAAAGTGGAACAAAAAGTTACATCACGCCTGGAATTCCCGAAGAGGCAGGCAACGACAACAAAGCGAAACAACTAACAATAATTGACTATTTGTGACATTACTCAAGTTCAATTATAAATATTTTTAACTTGCAATCTAATATAAGTATGTTATAAATAAATAGCAAAGTAATAAATAACTAATTTAACAATATTAAAATCCATAGATTAAAAATAATATTTAATTTTTGAGAAGTTTACAGGTAATAACAATAGATGATAGAAATGACGTGAGATTTGGTATCACTAGGTTAAAACAAGATAGGTCATCAAACAAGAGGAATGACATTTTGAGAACCCGTTTCACAATTAGTATTCTAAAATACATATGTATTTTGATCTGAAAAAATATCCTTATACTCGTAGCAAAATGTTTTCACTCCGACCCAATAGAAATGTACTTTGGTTTGTCAATTATTTTAATAAAAACAATTGATTTATTGAACAAAAATGACTGAAAGAGGTATAAAATATTTACCTAAATATTACATTTGCCCATATAACCTTGGAAATAAAAACACGCTAACGGTATCCAATTATAAGGTACTTTAAATTAGTTTAAACTGTAATAAGCTGCACGCGGTCAAAAAAAGCCAGCAAAAGTATCCGAAACGCGAAGTTTTAAAAAGCGCAATTATTTAAATCACCCGGCAGTTAAAAGAACATCGGTTTCGCTGTACATTTGAATTAATTGCGCGCATTAATGTTACATTAGTGTAAGTCACCCAAAACTTTGTATTTACACAATTTTAAATATTGTCTGTAACTTTTAGTTCCAATAACCAATTTGTAATCAACGAACAATGGGTACGTTAGTACCAATCTATTCTATTCTGTCTTAATTACATACACGCAATGGAGACTGGTGAAGTACTTGCAATAAACAGTGTTTGCTTTGTATGAGTGTTGTCATTAAATTGGCAAAAGCTTTATGTATAAAAGTATTCAATTATTCGCAAATCGAGTGCGTAACTTCGCCGAGTTGCTGCAAATGTATTTAGTTTGAGGTAACGTTTGTTTCTAATCTTCATACAAATAAAATGTATTGTAACAATTGTGTTTTCTTTATCGCCCTTATGGTCCCACATCCAGGTCTTGATATATTTAATATGAATCTATTTAATATAAATATGATATATTAAATTTGTGTAATTTATGATATATTAAATGTGTGTAAATTACACACATCTATTGTGTACAGCTAATCCAGTCGCCATTTAATTTGCTTATCAAAAATATTTATAGAATGTCTGGATTTAAATGATTGCCTATAAACATGAAATAAACTGCATACAAACCTTTATACATTGTGTCCTATCTAAGATTCGTACCCCGTTTTGGCTGAAACTAGAGTATCTGAATATTCCATTACGGCTTAGGATATTAATAAAACCGGTCTGGAAGCTGTCCTAAATTGAATTTAATTTTTTAAATGTCACTGACGCGTGTACAGCGTAACTTTGTTCTTTGAATGGACGTGCGCAAACATTATATTTGAATTATTTAACTGGATAATGCAACCAATAAGAAATACCGATAGGTTTTGCTACTTAAATTTATTAGACTTTGTATGTTCACTGCTCGACGTACACCTCCACTGATCGGCGCCACTCCACCCAGTCCCAGGCCTTCCGAGTCTATTATTTCAAGGTCGTCAGAACACCTAATAGCGCAATCTGCGCTCCTTTTATCAAGATGTAGCCGCTGCTCATTGACCTTCCTTACCCATCAGTCCTCACCGTTTCCCACTTAACATGGTGTATCTTAACATTCGCAGTTCTATAATTATATCACCAAGTCTTATCACATAACTGAAAAGGACAACATAACATCTGGTAGAAATACATGTATGAATAAAACAATTTTTCAATCGATAGCATTCCTTTATTTGATTGCGTTATTACAAACAAGAAAAAAGTTTATCACTAGTTACGGTTTCCGCTTGATACATGACTGGTTAGCTACGAAATGGACTGACATGTAATATAAAGGTAAACGTTGCATGATGATTTAATTGAAAAATTCATTTTAATTCATTCATATACACATTTTGCAATAAATACTTCAACTGGTATTTGTCACTGTCGACATTACATTTCTACAATGATTCAAAAACGAATATGTCCGAGCGCATCGCACCCTTTCTCAAAAGAATAAAACAAAATATATCATTTAAATTATAAGTACAAAAAATAAACTGATAACAATATTGAACCCGATACATTAGATTAATTATAATTGTGGACGTAAGAACAACATATAAGTGTTCTCGTGTCCGCAATACAATAAGTGTAAAAAGTATTCATTTGATTCATCCAACGACATCGTAAAGGCGAAACGAACAAACACGAGCCGCGGATACGCGTCAGTTTAGTATTACATCAGTCACATAACCCTATGGTTTCTCATACTTCTCTATCCCATTAATGCCCGCAACTGAATACGCGGCGTAAATATTAAGGCATACTCACACAGTCGCACCTTACCTGCCGCAGTCAACTATCGACAAGTATAAACGAGGTACAAGCTTAGCTAAAATTACGTGTCTACGTCGATTGACTAGGGTGTACGTCAGACGCTGGACGCAGGACCTCGGCGGCGCGAAGCAACAGCAGTGATCACAAAACCGATTACAAATCTAAACATGCTACAACACTACAACGTCCCCCGACCAGCGTCTTCTGCAGCTTTATTAAATAATCATAAAATATTTGCAACACTATTTAATAAATTAATGATCCATAATATTCGTATAAGATAATAATGAAACACATTCCATATAGCACGCTACCTACTGTTGTGGACGTGGGTAAAACATATACGCAATAAATTACATTGGTAAACGGACATACTTAAATTATTTTTGCACCATTGGTTAACTGTACATGAAACAATACGACAAAAACTGTATCGCCACGTCATTATAAATTAACTTTTTACATAAAATTCATTGTTCTATATCATTGAACGGAGTCTGACAGATTTTTGTTATCAAATCGAGGTCCTATTTTACAATAACGTCACAGTACAAATACTAGAAAGACCATCGTGGGATACATATCAAGATAAAAACTCCATCACAATGTTTTCAATACAATTACCAATTTAATTAAATATCAGAGACTTTTATAAACCATGGGTACATTTTGTAATTTCGGCGATACAGTCCATTCTCAATATTAACATATAACAAACTAAAAACACATATATTGTCCCCGAAGAGCGCTAAATATTATCACAATTCGCATTAGAATATTAGTTTTCATGTCATTAGCACACTGTAGACATTCGCGAACGATAATACCGCGTGAACAGTGCAACCCGACCGTTGCGGTGATGTTACGTCCCACAAGGCCACATCGAACACACCCCTCAGTACACTTTCACAATTTCGTTAAGATTATATAATCTGCAATATCAAACTATAACTACCTATCCTACAAGATTACTATCGGAAATTATTTGGTGGTTATATGTTGTACATTAACGCTAAATGAGATTTTAAGCTTACAATTAAGGCCAGCGAGGAGACAGATCCAACGTGTTACTGACGAGCTCGACCGCCTGATGAATTCAGTTTCATAAAGAATTTGCAGCAACCGTAGTCGAACATTAACTAATTATCGGTAATACAACTCGTGAATAGTTTAAATATAGGTTAGGTTGCCGTCCTTTTATGTAATTTTCTGGCCCTCCAAAGAGCAACACTCGGAGTGATTAAACACAATACAAAACACATTTGAAAGATGAAGCGTTCGTGTTCAGCTAAATGTAAGCACATACAATAGCGATTACTAGATTAATACATAGTGTCCAAAGTCCATGAGGAGCCGTGCACTCACTAGTCCATGAGAATCAGAAACATTTGATGTATGACGTGCTTCGTTGATATGTGAACGTAAGTATATGAACACGCACAAACACAATAAGGTGACGTATCTACGGCGCATGTTACAGGCCTACGCGAGTGAGCGGCGAACGCTCGACTTGCGCGTACGCCCACAACACGAACCGGCAATGTGAATAGGTAAAAGTGGATTTCAAGGGATCATTACCGTCGCAACACTAATCAATTCCTAATTTGAGGATGACTAACAAACTATAAAATTGAAGAACGATGACTACACGCTGACGAGCAACCCATGAAAATCCTTTTGGTAACGTCAACTGACTGTGTGTATATAATGGTTACCCCGAGATGAAGACATCCAGGGGCTGGTAATAATGAGTCTTAGTGTAGGGCCCAATACATATACACCAGCGTTGACGTCCTATTCACAGAGACAACTTACACGTTGAGGAGCGTCGCCGGTTTGGTCGACGTGCACACATAAACGTAGTCTGATTCGGAGTCGGGTCGTGCGCGGCTGGCCCTGCGTTAGGCGGTGGCGACTTGCCACACTATGAGGTGGCTCTTGGAGGCGCGCTCGGCCAGCGAACTGTGCGCGCTCGACGACCCGTCCTCGGCTATCACCACGCTGTCCTCCATCTCTGAATCCGCTGTTGACACAAAACACTGTCAGCTCACCCCTGGCGCCAAGGTTATCTAACCAGTGCCACATGTATAATAATACCTCGGCAAAAGTTAATGCAATATTCAAGCTAACGATGTAATCCAAATACACCACAGTGAACAGTCTGAACTGATGTAACGTGTTTAAAATCATTAATGAATGACATGAACAGATATCTTAAAAATTCAAAATGATATGATACATTACATTCTAACAAAAAAGGCAGCAAACAGCACGACTTTTGTCAATACTGGTATACAGTGCGTGCTTTCGCGGGTACTAGAACTAGAAAATTGCCTTTTACAATACCATGGTATGAATCTAAATGAGCTATGAGACAGTGTTGACGAAATAACATTGTAAATTAAAATATTCCTGGGTCTCCGAGCAAAGTTTTTTGACTTAGGTAACAAAGATCTAAAATAGACTTTTTTATTCAGTTTGTTGAATTATAGACATCATTAAATTATTTATAATACATCGTATATAACTACTGCTTTAAACCTTAGCCCAATTTAACAACTAATGTCCTCCTACAGCCAGTACCATCTAGCCATTTCTCAAACTGTCAAGTGAACTGACACTTGGACGTGACGTAATTTGACATTTACAAGTAAATATAAGTAATACGTCAATAAAGATATTCATTAATATTTACCGTAAAGAAAATTATTAAACATGTTATATTCCGTTGTGTATTACTATAATATATTTAGTAAACATTAATATTTGTTAATATTTATTATACTGAACGCATTCAAATGAAAAAGTCTAGATTGCTATCAGGCGTAATAGTTCGTACGAGTGCGACATAGCTGCGTCTCTGATTGCTGTGCGAACTGAAATTATTATATTAGGTAACAAGTAGCAAGGCGGAGCGCCCGAATTGAGCAATCTTGTTTCAACCGACTTGAGACAAACTTAATCAATCAAAATATTAACTCGCAATCAGATATTGGTAATTTTGCACAATCACTGTACAGCGTCAGCAACCACTGATAGAACGTTTATCAGTTCAGAATACCCAATATCAATGCCTCAAACTAGTCTCCCATGATAGATACCTAGACGTTTTCCACATCATACACATAATGAGCAATATACACGTTAGCTGAAATAAATAAAAAAAAACAACTCAATCTGTTGCTTAAGTTAGAGCAAGTTTTAAAATTCAAATATGAATTAATACTATCACTTCGATACTATACTTTCACGGTAAAACTGACCAATGTTAATGAATACTGTTATGATGTAATGGTTGCGTTTAACATTGAAAGCTTAATTAGTAAATGACATCTGTTTATGGGTTGGGCTTATTTACAGCGAATGTGCTGAGGGTGCAATACGAAAGTATTCACTTGAAGATACGGTAGGTATGTGAGGTGTTGGCGGCCGCTCACACCGAAGTGTAGCTGCGTTTTCACAATTGATATGCGAGTAGCCACCGCGCGCTGTTACAGCACCGCAACGATCTATGTAAATAGGCCATTAAGCAGTAACACGTCAGCGGAACTGCTGCATGCGTTTAGTGAATACCCGTGGTGTTAGCATCGGCGACATGTGTGTTACGATCCCCAAGCGACATGCTCATTGTAACTAAAATACAAACTCAACGTACCGCTTACACAATACGTCATTTTGTCTATACTCTATCAGGTACGTTCAGGATTCGCTTACGATCTGCCAAACTATGAGGTGGGAGGCAGTGTCTTGAATGTCATCCGCATGCTCTTCTAATGAGGAAAAAAAATGGAAAAAAATCATAATGAGGGTTTAACCACTGAGGGTGTTTAGTAAAGATTTTAGATGAGTCTACACGTTTGACATTATTTGCGTGAGTTTAATGCATCTGTTTGTTAAGTGTAAAAAATGTACGTGAATAAATTTAACACATTTGCTTTAATTAGGACTACTGTGTTTCAACTGAACCTTTCTTTTATTCAACCCAAACAATAGGCACAAAATTTTGAAAAAGGAAAAGTGTTATTGTGATACAGTACGATCTGTTTGTTTTTCAATCATCTATAAATGAGAAAAGCTTGATACGTTTTTTGAGAAATGTTCAATGTTTCAAATATTTCCTCAGTTCTAGTTTCAATGTCTAAAACAAAAAAAAATTAAAGGTCTTAAAGATACTCTACATTTTTTCATACCCAATCAGTTTTAATTTAAAATAAATATATATTAAATCAGTAATGTCTTCCTTCTTACTATTTATTAATATAAAGAATCTATTTATTTTATAACCGTTGTGCACAAGTCTCCTCTCACAATGAAAAGAATTACCATACTGATATAAATATGACGACGAATCTGCATGTTGACCAAATTTGAGAGTGAGACATACTTTATACGACTCAGAAAAAAGCCGGTAACATTGTAAAGTAGACACGTAGAGTTCAGAACTCAGAACTTTAGACCTGGAGGCTAAAACCTAAACCGTTACTGATTCTCTCTATCATTAGTAGTATGCTTCGTGTGTTATGTTTCAATAAATACCCCCGCTGTTGTAGACCCAAGCGTTAAAACTAACTATTGTATTTAGAAGCGTATAAGCGTTACACCACTACGAACAACTACAGAACTATGGAAGCGCAAGCTTTTTGGTAGTTTCCTTTTAAACATCACATCGATAACGTGCATATTGCTTGTTTGAATGTATGTTACTATACACTTTTTATGTCACCATCAAGATTTATGGAACTTTAAATGATACGTATGCTGATATATGCCTCTAAAGACAATTCTTTTCTGGACTTTATTTTCTTTTTTATCCACCCGCAATGTACTCAGTGATATACAATTTTTTTTTATCTCATTGTTATCTAATAATTCATACGCATCATAATGGATACATGGCTGTTTTTAAAATGTCAATACCATTAATCTATCATTACTATTCGATAGAAGCAGACATGGGTAATCCCCGAAGGACGTCGAAACTTTCGTAGCTGATATTTATCTTTAGACACGTTCGCCCAGACCTAAAGTTATACGGAACATGGACGCTTCTGAAATGTTCGACAACTTATATCGTAAGTCGTAATTATGCATAATTTGAGTGAGTTTTGCTTTTGCTGTAAATATACGTTCACAAATTTATGGACAGGAGTTTCTTCTGCTTCATAGCAGAGGGTAAGATGAAATGCAAGATATTACTATGTTAAGACAAATGAAATTCTACATCAGCCTTCCAATACGATATGCGCATACAGTGAGACTCCAAATATAAACTAAAATAATCGATAGAAGAGTGGTAACACTTATATATTGAACTGTATTAATTATTTTAATTGTCCTACGCTTACATTTTTAGACTGTGGCGACTATATCTATCTATTTGTTACGCAATAATATATGAATATATTAGGGTAATAGAAACCTTGGGAGCTTTTTTTGTACATAATTTACCTGAAAACACGTTTATAAATTCGACTAGTTTACAAAACATTTAAATGAATTATCAATTGGTTTTAATTTAACATTTATTCAAAACTTTTTATTTATGGTTTAAGAAAAATATACACAAAAATACAACAATATTCCCAAAAAAAATTCTCACTTTTCGTATATACATGGCTTCCACGTTTGCAATTATGCACCTTATGCAGAAATAACTGAATGAAGAAACCGGGGCATTTAATTGTATTTATGTATTACTATTTTTAATAATACCGAGAAACTGAATCAATGTGGACGGGTGAAGTGTTTATAAGTCAATACTAGCAAATGAACTTCGTCCAAAAATAGAACAACGTTGACTGACCCGTTGGTAACGTGGTTAGTGAATCGGACCTAAGAGCCGGTGCAGTGGATTCGATTCTTACTGGGGACAACTACAATAAAGATTTTCTTAATATAGAAAGTGTGAACGTTTATCATACAGTTTTTACTATAGTTTATTGTATTTATCTAGTACGAACAGCTTTTAAATCAGATTACTTTCCTCTGATGCGAATGCATTTATATCTTTTTCGCATGGATTGATCAGATTTAGTCAGAAATAGAAGTTCATTAATACATAACAGCTACTGCAATTTTGGGTATGTTTCATGAAGTCACATAATATATATATATATTATTTGATTTTTTATCCTAGCCAAAGAACGTTAATATTGTAATATCACAAGATATGGACGTAAAAATCATGTATTTATAGAACTAAAAGTATCATATTGTAGCTAATTGTAGCCAAATTAATTCTATATATTTATCTGTAAAATCTACACCTTGAAACTTCTAGGTTTCATTACCAGTGGACTTATTTTTCTTTAATTCTTGTATATATATATTAAGATATCCTCATATTATATGATAGAACCTGCAATACAAGTCATTTGTCTATTATTTTAATATCAACAGATCGGTGTACATGTAATAATCGGTTTGTACATAATATGGGGCACTTACCTATTCTAAAGTCGATGTAGCCTTCGCCCCCCGAGATCACGAGCATGGGTGGGGTAGCGGGGGCCTGGCGGGGGGAGTCCGGCGAGCGAGCGGAGCTAGCGGCGCCGGGCACCGCCACGAAGAAGGTGACGGCATCACGGTGGCCGTGGAAGCTTAGCTGGGCGTGCGCCATCGAGCACCAGGGGATGGCGCCCGTGGGACTCGCTGACCGGGCACGGACTAGTGACGCATGTCCTGTATCAAACCACTACATTTTCACTACCGTATCTTCGTAATATTACCTTGGAGTATAGATTTGTGCTTGGTGTATAGCAAAAGACTCACCCCCTATTCCATAGAGGGAAATAGGTAACCAGTGTATCGCGCGTGTGTATCGCAATCGTCTATTTACCCTTTTAGGGTAACACAGGCTTAATATTGTGTTCGCGTCTTGATAATTAAAATAGAAAGACACACGATCTACAACATGACTATATACTTATCATTTACACATCCTCTTTTAAAAGTTCTTACAGTATTCGTAACATAATACATTAAAATGCCGATATAAATATAGAATAACATATTAACTATTTTCGTGTTAACATAATAATCATGAAATTTGATTTCGTTGTCTAATTGGAAACGATAGAAAGAAAGAAAAGCTAACCAATCTGCTCACCGGGCACGTTGGCACGAGCCGCGATCGGCGGCAGGGAGCCACCAATGGAGTCCCGACTGGAGGTTTCCGACAATGGCACTGATATCACCACGCCGTTGCTAGTGCCGATCCACAGCCGGCCCGAGCTGATCAGCAACGCCGTGATCCTCACGAGCGAGAAGCCCAGCTTGCCTGTGCCGAGCATCTTGCTCACGTACGGCTCTATGTCCACGTCAATCAGATGCTTGTATGTGTGCGCGTGGTACAAACGGAGCGCCGAGTCCATCTTTATCGATACCTGTTTGAGTACACATAACACAGATTAGAACACTCATCAATGGCTTTAAGCACTTAAGTATTTTAATTCATCAGAATATAGCATATCATCGCACACTATTTAAACACAGGTCGATTTTAAACGCCTGAAATTTCATTCCATATTTTTCGAATTGGCATAAACGTTACTACTGTGTATCACTCTTACCCAGACTCCATCACCATCGCAGGCCATTTGACGCACTTGACTCTCCTGACGCGGGTGGGCTTCGAGGGTGTGCAAGAGAGTCCGCGAGCGAGGATCGATGACGTGCACCTTGTTGCGGTAGCCGCACCACACGGTGCAGCCGACGGCGCTTAGACAACGCACTACAAAACAAAATGTGATTTTAGCGAATAGTTCATATTGTTACATGAAACGAAACTTGAAGTGTCTACAAGAATACAGATAACAGATATTAAATTTTATATACTAATAAACTACACACACCCTTTCTGTAGTTATAACAGAATAAAACATATAGAACGCAAATATAATCAACTCAACAAAAAAACCATTTTTTATTAATTACTTGCTTATTGAATAAAGATTTTCTAGTATTCTCTCTAGCAACCACGGAGTAACTGTTTATTCCAACAATATATATGTTGAAAGTGTAATAACTAAACAGTCTTACCAGAGCATTTAGGATCCCCGAGTGTCAGCAGCCAGTACTGCGTGAAGTCCCACTGCCCGTCGGCAGCCCGTGCGAATATCGCAACGGTGCCGTCCGCCAGCGCGACGACGCAACGCGACGCGCACGCCACGATCGACAATATCGCATCGTTCAGCTTCACCCTACATCGCAAAGTCAAGATATATTTACAACTTACCATATACAATAATGTCTTACAAATATATACAATACTTTGATAAACAAAGATAGTGTTTAGTAATTTTGACTGTATAATTTCGTCGTATTAACACATCTTTAAGAAAAAACTTTTTATGATTAGGTGTGTTTCATGTCAGCGATCATTTTATTCTACGCGTGGTGTAGACAGCTCCTCGGATAGGGACTTATTCAAGAAATGGTTAAAGTAACTCGAATGTAAGTTACCTAGCTAGGCACTTGCTGTAGTTGCCCATAGCGGAGTGCACGTACAGATTGCCGCTCTTTGTGCCTAACCACATGGTCGCCATCACGGTGGACATCTTTCGGTCCTGCGTGACGTCAGCCCGGTTTTCCGCGTTCGACTGCTCCTGCGCGAACGCGTCCACTCCCGGCTCAGGGGAAGCGCGCTGTTGTTCCACTTCTGCAGCTAGGAGAGGGAATATGATTTTTTTTATTTCATTCTCATTTGGGAAACGAACAATCTTTATACATTGGTATTGAGTATAAATAAATCAGTTTCCACTGATAGACATATTGTAACAACGAAACACTCCTCTCATCCCCTATTTCATAGGACGAATAACATTACATGTGAAACTCGGGAGTACTACACTCCTGCCACCTACCCCTTGGAGAAATTCAGGCGTGATATCATTTTTGCGTGAATACCCCTACAGTTTGCACTAGACTAGCTTGTTTTAAAATTGAAGCAGTCAGAATAACAACAGTCAAATATGACTTGAGTTCTTAATTTAAAAACGAGGAATACAAAATTTGTCGTAGCAATGCTTGAAGTTTTCTTGTTGAAGTAGTTCTTGAAGTCGTTGAATGCTTGATGTGAAAACAAGTGTTTAAAACAACACAGCCGCAATGCAACGATTGTATAATTAAATATATAAATAAATCGTAATATTTGCGTCGACGGTGCAACAATCTACATTTTTTTCTGTAAATGTCACGCAGCTATACAGTATTACGTTTAGGAAAATATTGCCGCTTTCAGGTAGCGCAGATTTTAGTTTGTCCGTAGTTCGCACGTCGAAATCACGCCGTGTTTTTCTGTGTATTTACTTTGGCAGTCAGCCCGCTGCGTTTGCACGCTGATTTGTTTGCGCATGAATCATAACACTTTTTTTCGGGTCGGTGTTAGGAATATTTGGAAATATTTCTGACTTACATATCGTGAATGAGGGAATATAAACAAGAATTTTTCATACGACCGTTCGAAAGCTTTTATGTAGTTTGTTAATAATGAATACTAGAGAGTTTAATTATGTATGAATACTAGAGAGTTTAATTATGTATGAATACTAGAGAGTTTAATTGTGTATGAATACTAGAGAGTTTAATTATGTATGAATACTAGAGAGTTTAATTATGTATGAGTACTAGAGAGTTTAATTATGTATGAATACTATAGAGTTTAATTATGCACATTTGAGTTTACATTGTTATACGTCACAAGACAACACAACATGAGGGTACACATCGCTGTATTATATCAAATATTATTGTGAAATAAGCAGTTAGAGCTGAAAATCGAGCTCAGTGGCGTGCTATTTGTGAGTCCTACGTCCAGGAGTGGACGGGAGTAGGCTGATGATGATGATAAGCGCTAAGACGTAAAAGCTCAAATTAAATATACAAACACCAATAATACCTACTCTTATAAGAGTCGTTTATTAAACGACAATAGACGTATTGGAGAATTCCATATGTGGTTTATTGTCTTATTGCGTAATGGACTTTGCGTTAGAACAGACAATAAAATTAATTCATAGAATATTGCCACATTTAAATTTCATATCTGCACAGTATCCCAATGCTGTTTGACCAGATTGAAGCCATTCCGTAACAAATGAAAAGCGAGCAGTAGGTTTATAATATTGTTTGGAAACATTCATTAAACAAACACAAACATACACAAATTATATCTAACACATACATACATCATATCGACATACATACACACAAATTATATATAAGACCATCGTACGTACACCATACTTATATACGACCATCTATATATGTATATTTCTAATATAGCTCTCATGAGAGGTACACAAATCGAGTAATCGTCATAAGTTCTATGTACAAATAATTTGGGTATGTTTAATAGTATTGTATAGTGGTATAATAATTAGATTATTCCTAGACATAACAATATCACCACTCACTCTGAACAGGGGTGGAACTGAGAGGGGGGCTCCCGGCTGGTGTACCTTGTTCTTCCGCTTCGTTGATCGGCTCCTTGGGCGCTTCGCTGGCGGGCGGCGAGGGCTCCTTCACGGGAGTGCTCGGCGGCGTCAACAACGTCGCTTTCACCTGTATCCACAAAGTTGGTTATCAATGTATATTTATATGCACTATGTTAACTATTACGATTAATAATTAATTCAGATCTACATGTTTACTACAGAATATAACATTTTGTTTAAGATTGACGTTAAATATCTACGGGGAGTACACAAGGATAAAGGACTATAAGCTACAGGCAATATACAAAGAGGACATGATAAAAAGTTCCGCATTATTTTTTCATATTGAAGATGTTATACTAACGCTAATATGAATTGATAAATTATTCATAATATTTTATCACAATAAAATTTTGCAAAGAAATATTTCTTTTATTAGTTCCATATATACTTTGTTAGTAACTTTGATACTGATTACGCAGTTTAATGCCATAATGAAACAAGTACTCAGGAGTCGCGATCGACTGATTTTAAGTACACATATATTTTTAAAGATATAAACAGTTATACTTGGAAGAAATTCAGATTCCAGCCTATTTCCATATTCACTAGAACTTAGATTAAATAGAGATATTTAAAATATTCCGTATAGAAAGTTACCCCCCCATATTTATTTACACTACATATAACAGACAGTTTTACTGGAGTTTAATGGAGCAATAGAATTAACAAAATAACTGATTTGCGTAAAATACAAATCATTCAGTATAAATATGATTTTACTATATAATGGTATGAATATCATTAGCAAAATTTGGTGGTATTTTTGCCTCTGTCTTGTATCATATTTTTACAACGTCAATGCATAACCATGTTTGCAAGAATTCAAATGTATATGTTGTTATTCACAAGGACTAATCGCGAGGACAATACTAGAATTAACTACTAGAACCTGACGTTAAAATACACCAGAATATTTAAATATTTTCATAGTGTCGTAATAATAAAAGATGAGCATTATCATCATCATCATCATCAACCTCTCGATGTCCACTGCTGGACATAAGCCTCCCCTAATCGGCGCCACTCCATCCGGAGTCCATAACTTCACAGATGAGCAAGCAAGCAGATTGAAGTAAGCTTGTTAGGGCACCAAATACGAATCCAAATAAAACTTTGGATCAGTAAAGTAGCACTATCCTCATGTCAAAGTTAAAAAGACTTATCACATTAGACAGACTTATTATCTTCTTTCGAGCCGAATACGATTCAAATGCTCCTGAGACTGAAAATCGATCAATAGAGATTATCATGTCAAACATGATCAGCAAATGGTTGTTCTTTAACCAGTGTAATGCTATGTATAACCTATTTCATAGTGATTACCTTGTGTACATATATTTTATATTATACACGTACCAGTGTATTCAATAAAATGTACTATTTTTCTATCTTTATATTTTTTAATTCAATTTCGGTTAAAATACAATATAAGAACTCACCAGCTTTGTACTCCCGATGACAACTTCCTTGTCGCCAGCCTCGCCGTTCCCGCCGCTGGTGATCGGCAGCCCATTGGTCTGACTCTCTGTAGATTCGCTCTTGCCCACGCAGAATAACGATTGCTGTTTGAATAGCATTGAACACAAATCCATATAATGCAGTTTTTAACACATATTAGCATATTTGATTACAACGTATTAATCAGTTTTCCATAGCGGTCGATTATAGCTTCATAAAAGAATATAAAAATAAGTCATATAATAACAAAGACAGCTATATCCATTTTTGATCAAAACTGAAGTGTTAACGTCACTTTGTTAATTTGTGAATATACAGATTAACAATTTAGTTTCTGAATCTGACAAAGACAATGTTCTCGAAAAATAACCAATTTTAAATATGAAGGCAATATCCTACAGATGCTATCATTTATAAAAACTATTAAATTTTTTTATGAATATTAGCATTCTTTTCCTCGCAATATATTAATTTGTCGGTTTTTTACTAAATCTAACATGGATATTGCCGCCTTTTTTATGAGACGCATCAATTAATTTAAGTTATTATTTTCTGCAGCATGAGCGTCGAGACGTACCGAATGTCGTTTAGTTTCGTTGTCAGCAGACATTCTCTCTTCGTACTCGCGGTAGTCCTCGTCCACCGCACCGGACACGGACGCCACGCACAGGATGTGCTTGTCGGTCACCGAGAACGACTCTATCACCTCCGCCGGCTTGTTCGCGTCGATGATCTGTATTCGATTGTGAGATATTAATAACAAATTTGTTTCCACCAAATCGCTACATTAACAATAGTTCTGAAACATTAAAGTTCGCTAGTGATCAGTTACGTCAAACTTTCTGATTCACTTTGCAACTAAGACTAAAACAAGAGATAGAAGACGTCAGGACATATAATTCGATCAATTAACTACTTCGTTTAACTACGTCCAAGATACACATATTTACACAATAAATTTTTTTAAAAGAGGTGTATGAATGTTTTGTTTTAACTTAACATAATAACAAACAGTTAAACAAAAATGCACAAATTATTCAAACATATTTCCGTCCCAAATATATTAAAGTGATACTTAATAAGAGAACCCGCAAGTTCTAATGTATTAAAAATGTTAATCTCACCATAACGACGCCCTTGTTCTGCGTGCTGGAGCAGATCCATACGAGAGACGAGAGGTTCTTCTCCACGTGTTCCACGAGGTGAGTGGACTGCAGCTGCCGGTTGATTTGCTCCACCTCCGGCGAGTGAGCCGACTGCGCCTTGCTCATCTCGTATGCTGCACCAAGATAAACAGATCTTTATGGAAAAAACAATCTTTGTCCTACAAATTTAACTAATTGACTACCTCGTTGATCGCATGGTTACAAGCACGGCTACTGATTGGTAAGTCTGTGACTTAGAGTCTAGATCTCTGCCCGATGTATGGCAGTAGGTTCACCCGTTTATTCCATAGAACGTAAACGTAACTGCTGAAACGTGGGGTTGTACTTCACCCTTCTGCCTACCCCTTCGGGGATTACAGATGTGATGTACGTTTTTTTAATTTAAACAGCTTACTCTCAAATACATATTTGATAAATATGTAGATAAATTTATATGCGCATATATTAAATTGTCAACAAGCAACAAGAGGTGATGCATGCCCAGGAAAATGTAAGGCTTACCATGCACCTACATACAGGTTAAATTAGGTTAGGTTAGGTCAGTGTATACAATAATAGATATAATAATATCAAGTTTACAAATTATTACGCTCTTCGTATTGAGAGTGGTTAAATGTTTCTTTTTTTTCTCTGTACATACCCAAACACATGGTATTCTCAGACTTGTCTTCGTCCTTGGCATAGAACACGCTCTCGCCGATCATGCAGCCGCCGTCGGGCGTCCGACCGCCGTTCAGGTTGACGCCGGCAGCGCACAGCAGCGTCATACGAGGCTCCGCTTCAGCGATGGGCCTGCGCAACACACTCGTAATACATACACACATATAGCACCATCATCATTATCAGCCCTACTTCCGTCCACTGTTGGACGTAGGCCTCTCCAATGGCACGCCACTGAGCTCGATCTTCTGCTCTTCGCATCCAACCACCGCCATAAACTTAGGGATAAACAAAATAATTTAATATTAAGTTACAGATTAATTTTTTTCAGATTTCAAGTTTCTAATAAATTAAGTTTATACGTTTTTTATTAACTTAAGTTAGGAAGTAAGTAGTTTGACAATCTGTTGGTCTATAAACTTATGGTCTCTGCAAACATTC
>DWJK01000139.1:0-27735 GCA_018248815.1 Croniades pieria auraria
TGCGACAAGCCGAGGACAGGGCGCGATGGCGCTCATTGGGGGAGACCTATGTCCAGCAGTGGACTGAGATAGGCTGACGATGATGATGAACTGATAGTAATGTTATCTAGATTGTACTAAATGACCTAATTTGTTTAAAAAGCAGTCAGAATGAATAAATATCGTTACGGAATAAAATTTCACCGTTCGGGGAACTGATAAAACTTTCCACTTTAACTTTTTAAAGCCAACAGTCAAAGTTAGCCGAAACTTAGACCACGTATATATCAAATGGTTTTAGAGCGTATACATGTATGTATGTGTTTCTACGTATAAAAATTTTGAATATTTACTTAGAAATATATCGTCAACGTCGTCAGCCTATCTTAATCCAATGCTGGACACAGGCCTTCCCAAATGAGCGCCATCGCACCCTGTCGTCCGCTTGTCGCATCTATGTATATATGATATGTATAATTTAGATATATTTCAATTAAATCAAACAAGCCTGAAACAAGAAAAGTAGGGACGAGCCTTAAATTATTGACCGAATTCAAACTTAAAAGATGACTTAAAAACTATAAATAAATTCTTTCAAACCCTTAAAAGACAATTTACATTCAGATTTTTATGTACTTTTACCAATAACATTAAAATTTTTTTAGTGAATTTATTGTTGTATTACATAATTAAGAACCGGTAAATATCTTGATTTCTTTTATGTCTAGTTAAATTAAATGCACAAAATTTTATCTCGAATTTTGCTATATAAAATTGCCATGCTAGCCTTTTTCCTACGTATTTGGATAACAATTGTCATACAAAACAATGAATGGTAAACCGTGCTCACGTCGTAATATTTTTAATCACGGCTTTACATGTGTATGCCGTCAGTACTACATTATACATATATATTTACTGTTATGTACACTATCTACCTTTTTCAGTTCTTACGGTGATCTATACCTATTTATTCAGTCACACACATTTTATATTAATCGTTTGCTAGACTCTAACCGATAGTATCTATGAAGTGCATGAAAAAAGTTGCATAATTTTACAATATTTTTAAAATCGCTAATTTCAGAGTATCCAAAACAATTTGTTAACAGGCGACGAGTGTAATTAAAAACGTCGCGATAAAAAAAACAACACGAGAGATTTAACTTTAAAATATTAGTTCGTTGAACTTTCAACGGTTTTTTCGTGTTTCGTTCAATTCCCTGAAATATACAAAATGTTCTCGCAGACGTCATTGTCGCGCGCACCTCGATAGCGGCCGCTCGCGTGACAACGCTCGACTTTTGAAAAAAACACTAAATTGCTGTATAACATGATTTACCGCATCGGTGTAAAAGTTACCCCCAATTAATTTTGAGCATTTTAATTCAGAACAAACTCCAGCCGAAAATTTGTTTTTTAATTGCAAACTGCTAACAGGTGATTAAAACTAGCGCGATTAAATTGGAGCAATTAAAGCCATAGCGTATTTCAGCGCCGCAAGAATTTACAAAAGACGGCTAAGATATTTCCGTGGTATGAAAGGCTAGGTTAGCTTCGGTCGGCGTTACAAGAGATGTCGTTTAGAGGAAGTGGTCTCATCCAATTAAGAACGAGCTCGCTGGATAGCTTCCAGCGTTTTTGTAATTGTCTCCCCGTATTTTACCTTTTAAACTGGCAACGCCCACTTCATTCTCCTATCGACTTGCACTTTAGTCCCTGTACATCGTTTATGCACTAAACCCATGCTATTGCAATGATCATACTGACGTACGACTTGTTGGTTGTAACACAGATGTTTCGTTTGACTCATATATTTTTTTATCTTGAACTAAATATACAACTGAGATAATGAGAGTGAGAAAGAGATTAAGGATGATGATGTGTATTATTTGTTTTGAAACAAATGATAGATACTCTCCTTCTTAGTCTGGTTTAGTCTTCATGGACAGCTCGATATGTTATGAGACATCAAAAAGTATAATTCACATGTGACGGCTAAGTATTATCTGTTCCCCGCGTGATTCATCTCACGTGGTCGTGACTCGTGTATTTGTAGCGTTAAGAAACAGCTCGGCATCCGTCGGTACGTCGGAGCAATTCAGTTTAACCGTTGCACACACGAACTGCTGCAAGAAATTAACTACTAATGACTATTCAATTACCCGCTGTAAGCACCGTAATTGGCTTTTTACTATTTTAATATGTAAATATATATAATTAAATTGTTGTCAAACCACACTGCAGGCCAATTACAAATCAAATCATTCGTATGTCATTTGTATGTATAACATGTAAATACACACATTCATAAATATTATGAAACATCTTTAAATAGCTCTAATGAGTGTACTTTACGATTAATTAGTACCAAGATAAAAAAATGAACAGTTTTATATCAAAGTTATATTCTATTTCGTAATAGTACGGAATAAAAGTCACTTTAGCATTCAATATCTAATCTCAATCTAGCGTGGTATTTCTATTTACTGTTTACATCAAAGAGATCTAGGGAAATGGGGCAATATAAGAGACAGAGGCGAACAAATACAGAAAATACAGGTTGAAAGGCTTCGCGTAGTGTAGTGGAGCTAATCTCGCGCGGGTATCGGCGGCTGTGCGCGACTTGTGCGGAACACGGCGCAGAATATGCAAATGAGGAGAATTGGAAGTAGACACGGCTTAGTGCCACTGTCAAGGTGCATAACCTCTACTGAGCTCGCTGGTGGATGGATACCTACCACGTGTCCTCAGTGCTGTTCATAATTAATAATGTTTTACATGTAATATAGTACATTTTTATACGGAACAGATCATCGTTAGCCTGACACAGTCCACTGCTGGACGTAAGCCTCTCCTAATGAGTGCCTTCGCATTTTTATTGGAGAATTTTGCCCAAAGTCCCCATGTTGAGCTCGTTAGTTGGGGATCGTAAAGCACAGCTTCTTGCACCGCCCACGTTGCTACCGGTGAGCAGGCCACGTGTCTGTGCCTGGGTAGACGGCACAATACCGCGATCGACTGGTTGCCATAATCACATTTTACGCCACACAAATGTTTGTTTCCGGTACGAATCAAAACTGACGATTTCTGGCTATGATGAACATGACTACTGGTCAGACAACAACCCAATCCATCACCACTACTTATAATTATAATATGGCATTGTTATTCCTTATATAAATGTGCATAATTTTAATGAAATTTACCCCCAGTTTTTACTATATCAACGACTGAAATTATACCGGGAACTACAAAACCCGTTACCGGGTTAGAGCGATGACTACCTCGTATGACTACCATGCATATTAAACGTATTTCCCTATAAAAATTTATGGTCCATTCTAAATTTTAATATATAAAACGAGAGGAGATATGAATCTCAGTGCGAGTGTAAGTCATAAATAGTCCGGTTTTTATGAAAACGTAGTAAAAATAGTCATTTCAGATTTTATAGCGTATGACCGGTGGCGAGTTTTGTGAACTGGATTTAACCGGATTCTTCAAATCATTAGAGTTAGAGTGTGGAAAAGTGGCTTAAGAAATCGTCAGCAGGTAATACTTCCGCGAATAAACCAGTTCACAGGCTCGTTGTCAAACATATTTATTATTGATTCACAGCGATACATATTTCATTTTCGTTTCTTGCATTTCTATATCGTTGAAATACGTATCTAGAACAAGTCTGTGGTGATTACAAATTAGCTAACAAGTATCTCAGGAGATCAGTCTGTGGTTTGATAAGCTCACACTAGAAACGGCTATTCGTTATAATCGTGTAAACACTTTCACTATAAACCAGCTTTGGAGGAATGACTTTAAAATCATATTACTTAACACATTATATATATATATAGACTATATGTATATTGGTACAATTGCGAACAGACAGAATTTGGATTTGAACCGAGGTTTCTTTCTAATTCACATTAACGTTCAACTCTACTCGCCATAGTACGGTTCATGATTTTTAAAAAAGATAATTCTGATGACGCTGTATACTTATTTCCGTGCGGCGCCAGCGTCAGCGGCCGCGTAACAGCGCGGTACTTGCTAAAATATGTGCGTTGACATAGATACATATATGTATGCTATCACCTATTACACCTCGTCGCCTTTTACGTGAATCGTATAACATACGTAACATCACGCCTAGAATCCCTCAAGAGCTAGGTATAGGAGTGTAGTGTACTTCCATGTTTCACCAGTTACGCTATACGTCCCACCATGGTGGAGAGCTATTGCCGTACACCGCGCGCAAATCCAGACTTCCAGCTACTACTACGAATCTCAAGGTAGAAAAATCTGATAGCACTTGACCCGGGGATCGAACCCAGGACCTCTCGATCAGCAGTCCCTCTTACAGCCATTTACCTATCAAGGCAGTCAGCTTCGCTGTCTAAGCCTTTGTGGAAATACAAGCGTAAAGTAACACAGTTTTATAATCAGTTATCAAAAAAATGAAAGTTGACATGACCAGGTCTGATAGGTGCCGGTAAAAAGAAGCCGCGAATCTTGTACGTTAATTAAAACGCGGAAACAGCCTGTCATACAGTGTACATGCTTAATAGTATTTGGATGTACCCACTTTTTTCCATTTACTTTTGATACTGTGAGAAAAAATGTAATCAATAACACCAGTACCATCCATCAAAGTGGATCTTAAACATATTTGTAGAATAATTTTTTGTATTATATTTGTTGCTTATCACAGCTATACATATATTTGACTGCCTCGTTAGTCGAGTGGTCGCAAGCGCGGTTGCCGAACGGGTGGTCCTGGGTTCTAATCCCGGTCGGGTACTATGGGATTTCTCTAATTTAGAATTTAGTAGTGAATCGGAATCTGGAATTCTGCCCGCTGTATGGCAATAGGCTCACCACCTATTCCATGGGACTTAAACGTAACTGGTGAAACGTGGGAGTGTACTACACTCCCCTGCCCACCCCTTCGGGGATTACAGGCGTGATGTTACGTTTATAAATTAAATTGAAAAATGAGATTGAGTGTGCAGACTTAAATTTGATGAGTCAGTTTTTTACTAAGTCATAGGGAACTCGCGCTTGTATAAGTTTAACACGTAAACAATAAAAGGACAGAAGGGATAATAAATAAAAACACAATCTCAATGGAATCACTGCGAGTTTATTAATTTTTATACTTTTATTACAACCAACTGTTTATTCCCCATGACATTTCAAAACGCAGATTTCGTGTGGAACCTAAAGGACCGCTTAAAACAAACCATTTGCAGGTAATTAAAAGTCACTGCAAGTCAGATTCAAAGATACTTAGAGTACTAGTTCACCCGACTTTTGATATGTACTTACTACGCAACCCGAGTTGATTCCTTAATCACATTTATCAACAACATCAAAACAAGTAAAGACACTTCCATTTCTTAGTCACTGAAATCGCGAGAAAAAAAAATAGTCATAAAAGAGTACTGGTTTGGGAAAAATTTAAACATTGATTACTTTTTCTCGTTTGTTATCTGTGTTAGATAAAATTGATGAACGTAAACGTTGAGCTGTCAAAAGCGATGTTGGCGGGAAACGTTTATTGTTATTTGTCTCTATGGAATTATAAAATATTAATATTCTCAATGGTATTAATAAACATGCTTCAAATTATTAAGAGTTAGCACTTTTTATTTTGATCAAATATTTGAAAGGAAAGCTTTACATGTTTAACAATTCAAAGCAAAAGACATTTAACAATTCACGATTGCAGTGATTACGAAATTCCTGCGATTCGTTATAGCCTACTTCCATACAGTCTACAACAATAGTACTTTAAGTGTCTTGACTGAAGATGTTAACTTACAACAATTTCAAGAGGAGCCCTAATATTCTATAGAGCCGCATACACACGGTCCCTCCACATCTATTCCTTATCCATTGATACACAATACTATTAAACATTTTTTTACAATCCCACCCCTCTGTTCCGAATATTAAAAGTATAACAAAACTCATTAACTAAATGTATTTAAAACATATTTCTCCTTTGACAACGATGGCAAATTATAACTTTCACATAATGTTAACACAATATTAGTTAGGCATACAAAACGGCCGTAAATGTCACATACGCTCGATTTTAACGTTTGTTCTCTATAAAAATACAATAAATTAATAAAATGTGTATGTTTCCTTAATGAATCGAGGGTACGTATCACTTAAGACGAGAAAATCTTAAAAAAAAAGAAAAGAAAAAAAATATATCGACACTAATAAAAACGCAGATCGTGCATACATTACAATATTACGAAAAAAAAAGAAAAATCTAACCTAATCGTGTCAGCAAAAATATAGTGCAGTTAAAATTAGAATTGCCACTTAATTAACATTGACATATAAATTGTTTTCATAAAAAAATATTTCTGTGTATAAAATGTGTTACCCAAGCATAACAAGTAACAGTGGTGCAATCCTGCTGGAAATGACTGGAGCACGCTGGCCTGCTTGACGTCAGCGTGTATAAATGCAATACGACATTCAACAAACCACCAGCAGACAATATTCCTAAGACTAACAAACAAAGCGCAGTCCAGTACCATCTTCAGCCGAATTGGGCCAATGCTTTACTTCCATCTGTAGATAAAAAGTTACTTATAGCAATATATTGTTTGTCATAAGTGGGTATATTGTAAATACTTTTTAAATATAGTTACTGCAAAAAACTGGCTATCAACGATTATTGCTCGACCGGAGAGGCGCATGAACTACGTAGTTTAATACTTCTTATATAAAAGACGTAAGTGCACTTTGAGTTACGGAACTATGATTTATGTAACTAGTTTAAGGGGTTCAGCAGATTATTTTGTGATTTTTTATAAAATTATCACATAAGGACGACATAGAAAATATTAGTTTATAGACAATCTGTAATATAAATATGGATCGGGAACATTACTTGATGTATAGAGATTTATGAAGGAAACAGTAACAAAGTGCTGTATCAACTGTCTTATGCTTATCCAATCGGTCGACTGGTTCTCATTTAAAACAATTACGATATATATTTTATTATAAACTGTTCTTTTATACCAAGTAAGTATCCAGGTACTTATTCAGTGGTTGCAATTTGTGACAAGTGTGTAGAAACTGAATATTTATAAATAATAACCATTCCAACTGAAAAATACTGTTATAACGGATAATCTGCTATACTTAAATTACAATATTTATATTTACTGAGGTATTGTGGCAGATGGGAACTATTGCTAAAACTGTATTTATAATAATTACATTTAAGTGGAAGATACTGTAAATATTAAAGCTATTGACTTAAGAATATAACGACTTATTCTTAATGACTTACTTTATACACTCGACTTCAGATATAAATGTCAACGACTTTTCAAGCTACATAGTACAACAAGGAACGTAGAAGTTATAAAAATATATGAAAAATTGTTGTATAGATTCAACAAATGAGTTATTATATTATAAGTATAAATATTTATTAGTTGTGAGAACAACGCGAACAAAAATTTAAAGTCGGTGTTATTTTTATCTTAAGTTTAGTTCCAATGAAGTCGATTTATTCTTAAAAATGGCTTCGCTTTTCCGGCCGAGCAATTTTAAATTATTTTATATAATTAACTATTGTGAACTGAGGTAGTCTGTGTTTTAATTTTTGGCCGTTACATAAAAAGAAAATAACGGTCAAAAAATAAAACGTCGACGATAAACTATTGCATTTTAAATATGGATATGGATAACAAAAATAATGTGTGTATGGGAAGAACTATGTAACAAGTGTTTTAACTTTAGTCTGACAATACCTATAATTATTGTATTTCATAAATATATAAACGATCACGTATGTATATTGACTTGTCCAGGTTACGGTGGAGGCCCGCTGCAGCCGCGCCGATTGGCCCACTTCGAATATTCCGTCGGTTAAATCTTACTCTACCCCGTATACATTTTATTTACCGAGGAAATATTCATCTTGCGTTTCAGCGTAGGCGGCAAGAAGTTTCCACTCTCTACGTTAAGTATTTTATAATAAAAAAAATTATAAACGATTTAATGGAGGTAATACTTAATATTATTGGAGGTAATACTTATTAAAAAGCAAGATTGTTGAAGATTTGTGAATCGTTTTGTGAACATGTCAGTTGTTGATTACACTTTAATATTAGGATTTATATGCAATATTTCCTTACGGAGCAAACTTTTAAATAGTAAAATATTTTAATTTATCGATTTAATTTATTCAGTGCTATATTCATGAAAAATATATTACTTTGATTCGTTAAAAACTATATCGAAGTATTTTAATTGCATACGTGAATTGGAATAAGAATGTATTCGTAGTTACGTATGGTCTGTGGAGAAAATAATAATTAAGTCAGTTAGCAACATAAACAATATAGAGGACTATAAAATGACAATATGGTGTCAACGTCACTGTTAAACTGTTATGGTCACATAAATGCAAGTTACGTAAAAGAAATTAAATACAAAAAGGTATTAAACATACGAAAAAACATGATCGTATATTACATTTTGTAACTATTTAGTATTGGAGGGAAATTTAACACACAAGCGTAAGATCTCAGATATTGTCTCCAAGTACCCGCAACACTTGTGTGACTGAATAGTGGCGGCATATGACCCCATATTGTTATTTCTAGTATATTTTCTTATAATATTTACTTATTGTATGCTATTGTAATAGTTGTACTGTTACGAAGGCATTCCGTTGTTGATTATTTTGTGCATTACCTTACTTAGTAACACAGTCGGTTTATTTAAACGTATTTCATTAGTTAGTTAAAATAAATTATTTTGCGAAAAAGCGAAAAGAATATAACTCGTTGATTAATCCAGACGACGCTATAATTTATAATAAAAAAAAAACGATTTCTCACTTAAACACTTACTATTTAAAAATGCAGTATTTTGGTATACATTGCAAAATATAATATAAAAATGTATTGTTTCGCCGTAGCTCTTGTTAACTTTTTGGGATATTGGTGAAATTAAATTTTTGAACAATTTTCATTTTTGAATTTTTTAGCTGCGACCGAGCCCCCCATTTGCCGACACTTATCCAAACTTAACGCGATAACCTATGCCTAACAACAATCACCAACGGCTGTCTCCGAATATCGATATAGTTCGCAGCTGTCAACTGAGATCAAATTTAGAATTACGTTTTACAAAATAGAATTCAAATCCAAACAACGAACAAAATTGGTGGGAAAATGATTCCGAAACATCAAAACAAAGTGGTCAACAATAAGCCAGCTAACAGCCGAGCCCGAAATAATTGCACAGCGAAAACAACAAACGCAAACACTAAAAACGTTACGGAAAGACTAAGTCTAAGTTTCACTATTAATAAATCCATTAGTAGAATATATAAAAATCCTTTCCATTAATGATTTTATCTATTTACTATTTAGTTAATAATATCACTAGGCTTTATTCCTGAATGATGCCACGATACTTCATGATGTATTCATTACTAACTTATAACATATTTACAATTTAAACTACCCGCTTGCTTTTTCACTTCTAAGCTCCCTAAAATGATACTATGCAGATTTCCGAACCGATGATAACATTCCACGCCCATCGGAATCTAAACAGACGGCCAAGTATAACGTTGTAATAAAAATCAAAATAAGAAAAACAAATCATCTGAGGTATTAAGAGAAATGGAGGTACGCGCGTTACATAGGTTTATACCCGGGAGAACCTCGCTAAGTAAAATGATAAAATTATAAACTGAGCCTACAATAGCCCCCATACCATCCCACTAATAACATCTAATTAAGTTAAGCTGAATAAAATGAAACTTACTTTAAAATATATTCGGAATTATGCCAAATAACGTTTTAAAAACTCATATCACAAAGTACGAATATGCAACATTCCGAAAAAAGAAATCTATAATACGATAAAACTTATATTAAATATTCTTAATCAGTGTTACCTTATTTATCATTGGAAAAATAAATGCAAGAATAACTTTCATCGTTCAGAAAGCTTAAGTTGGCTAAATTGCATTGGTGTGGATCTACGCTTGCATATGTCCGAGTGTTGCTAGCTTACAACGTATTTTTTTTTCACTTCGAGTGATTGATATGGTATTAGTCCAAAAGGGTTGTTTACGATATGGCACGAAAATGTTTGTCGTATCTTTTTTTTTTTAAAGAATAATTGTTTTATTCTAAAGGAAATGAAATGCAACTTGGCAAAACGTTATCCCCATTTCGTTTTCTTTGGCTTTGCAAAATTATCACGGTGTTACAATACTTCACTTCCTGTGTAGCGTTACTTGTCTATAGATATTTTGTGTGATATGTAGGGTTGTCACTTGAGTGTGTCAACTGCTGATTATGATATTTAAAGGATTTTCGATGTACACCCTGAATAGATATGTATCCCTTGAATCGTCCAGCCAAATGTGGTATCCATGTAATTCCCTATAATATAAGTAAATAAAATATTTTAAAAATCTGCAGCCATCTTATGGTCGTTCCTAAGACTTTTAATTTTGAGAATAATATAATAATAATAATAATAATCTAATAAATTTTCAATAACGAGACGTCCCCTACGTTGGTCGACATTTAAATAAGAAACCACTATACACTCATAGAGAGAAATCCGAAAATGGATACAGATTAAATATAATTATATTAATGAATACCTAATATCTACGTAATTTTATACAGAAGAAATGATTAATTTGTTTCATGATTTGAAATCATGCACACGTATACGATCGTCGAACAGATTGCTGCGTTTCGAAGACCCACCCACCTGGACGCTTCCGGCGCAGCACCCCGCCTCACTCTAACCCTGTATGCGAGGTGCCAGGCGCCTGGCGGCCCACGTCGCTCGTCCTTCCCCTCCGCCCTCCACTTCATCTCACTTCAAACCTCCACCAGCTCCACTCGCGTCCCTCTCAGTTCGGAAATACACTCAAACCAACTCCAATAATGGCATGAAGACGAACGAAGGCACGGCTACTTATACATTGATCATAATCATTATTTTAATTACCATTATTATTATTATTGAAGCCAAAACGCGCGTAGAATAAATACACTTATTCTTTGATTAGACGTCATTCTTTTGTACTTTCAAAATCAGATTCTAAGAAGTCTTTAATTTTTACTCAACATCAACATTTTTTTTTTTTAATTTTTAAATCTAATTTTTTTTTGTAATTAATCCTTAAATAATCTGTATCTTTAAAAATTTAGATTTGGCGATCCGAAAAAAGTTTCTTTAAAAAATATTTTCTTCAATCTTTAAATTTACTGTTAAAATTTGTACGTTCATTTTTGTACAGATTACCGACTCTAATTTGACACTAGACATTTATCGAAAAGTGATTTAAAAAAATGTATTTCTCTTTTAGAATACAGTTGGCATAATTTGGCAGTACTAGAAATATGAATACTTTAGTATTGCTCTGAATTACATTGTCAATTTGAACACTGGTTGAACATTCCCTCTAGACACCTAGAAATGGCCGCTACTCCTGCGGCGCTGTCGCCGGCCGCCGAGCGAAGTCCGATCGTCGAAGCGTACACTAGACGACTTCTAGAAGTCGCGTGCGACAATACTGTTCACGTAACTTTTAAAACTAACGTCAATATTTTACTACCATTATAATACACAATTTACCATATATGCGGCGTAGTCCAGCATAGTTTTGGCATTGTCCGTATATTGCACATGTATGCTATCCCTATCGCGTCCGAGTTCGTTTGCCCCGTTTCGAATACGCTCGGCGAACGGGCCGAAAATATTCGAGCCGGGGAGCGTTATCACCGATTCAAACCATAGTCTGTGGTCATTGAAGGCCTGGCGGCAGCTGCGGGCCGTGATCGCCGGCACCCAGGTCGAATAGGTGGTGCGGGGAGGGGGCCAGCGCGCTGTGCAAGGCGGAGGTCTTGAGCAGCCTTTTAAGCATACCGCTTGAGCCTCGGTGTTGCAGGCTCTTGTGCGTGGTGAGCGAGTTCTTGGTCCTGTACCTCCGGTGGCAGAACTCGCACACGTACAGAGTGTCGGACTGCTCGTGCTTGTCTTGGAAGTGTCGTTTCAAGGAATAGTAACAAGAGAATGTCCTGCGGCAGTAGGGACATTCCTGTGGCTCGTTGATGCCGCCGGCGGTGGGCGGGGGCATGCGGAGGGGCGGTATAGCTGCAAACCGAAAAGAGATTGTACTTATTCCTCGTCGAGCTGGTCCGGCGGCGACATTCGGTTAGCTGGCGGCGTTCAAGACACTAAGCGACAAATAGAAGTTGAGATGCAATCTTTATCGGTTACAATCTATTAGCCTTTTATAATACGTAGAATGTATGAGGTTAATAATATTAGGTATAATACTAATAATATGCACTGTACACATTGACTAACTACACAGTAATCACGATTTCTCATATATTCAAAACTTTAGGAAATTCTTTCAACCACAATGACACAGAAACACGTGATAACAAAAATGATAGAAGCATGCTCCAAGCAACACAACAACGTCCAAACTGCGAAACCCGATGGGAGGGGGCCTTCGGCTCGGGGTTTACATTGAAAATTAAAACAAGAATGAAACTAAAATTTAGAAAAAACAATAATAAAACAATAAAAACAAACGAAAACATAACTAAAAGGGGACCCTTAAGTTCCTAACTGGTCTATCGTGTGAGAAAACATCGTAAATGATCTCAGCGGTCATGTAGCCTACGTGTTGTTGTCTAGAAACAGTTTCTAACCTGGGTGAGCGTTGTTACGAGCGGCTGCCGAGCGAGGGTCGGCCTGATGGTTCTCTTTGGAAGATGAGTTCTGCCGCACGCCGCGCCAACTCCGCCCGAGTAGTCACTAAAAAAACCGGATTTGGTCTGTCTCCCCTGGCCTGGACTTGTGGTAGGTGTATATATGGGTCATCAGGGAGTTTCGCGAGCAGTACACCCGCTCGCAAATCGTGCATCGGTACTCCTCCTGCCTCTCGGCGTGCTTGTCGGCGATATGCCGTTTCAGCGAAGCCTTTGAGCACAACACTTTCGCGCATAGCGAGCAGGAGAATAACTTTTTACCTGCAAACAAATTGAAAACAAAACAAATGTGGGGGTGGTCCCCGTACGCGGTAAAACAAAATGATACGTAATCACCTAGCTGATATCTTTTCTAATTTGCATAGTAACGTAAGTCTCTTTCAAATGAAAACTTGATAAAGGAAATGAAAAAAAAGTGATCGAAAATATTAAAAAAAATAAATAGTTAAATTAAAGAAAAATAAATATAAATGATGGCGAAGCTACGGTGGCCGATGAGGTGTTAGAACGTGCATGCAGACTTGCGGGAAAAGATACTAGCCGGAAACAATATGACAAGCGTAATCGTAAACACAATAAGGCACAAACAGACGCTTTACAAGCCGTGAACGGTAGGCGGGCGGCGGCACAGCGGGGCGTGAACAGGACATGAATAAAACTAACGACATTTGTATATTTGTTTTTTATTAAAAACGCCATTATCATCAATATTAGGATTTATGAAGTTCAGTTTAACGATTACAATTACTTTATGAGTAGTTACGTTCAAGTTTACTAATTTTAAAGTAAGGAAGGAAAAGAACTATTTATACATATATGCGATGCAAATCAGTTTGATATCTACGGTTATACGGAGACGTGCAGCCCATCAACAATATGTCAGCTACTTCGACGTGTGAACATCAGTACATAGGAAGTATTCATTAGCCAATCGTGTAAATATACTCTAAATACAAAAAGAGTTTTAATGGAAGACAAAACCATAAAAATAACATTTTTGGCACATTTTTTGTCACATTTTAATATCTAATGGACTGCATTATAACACGAGTGCCAATTATCAACAAAAACATCTAGATCCAAGGGTAGAACAATAATTTAAGAAGAAAAAAAATATAAAATTTCAATACAACAACCAATAAATTAATTTAGGATTCCTTATAAAATAAGTAAAAATGCCAACAAGAAGTATAAAGAACATTAAGAACACATCGAATAAAGTCGTCACGTGCGGTGTGAAAAAAAATCCTTAACACGTTAGAAGGATAAAAACTTAAACAGGTCACAGAAACAGTCTTAAACTTGCTAAGATCCTAACTAATGTAGTTCGACAGGGATGTGTTCTGCTCCTTAGAACACGGTGTAGTTCTCGCCCATTAAAAGCACAGAGACCTTATACATTGCTTTTGAGATCCCCAAAAACTTAGCAACTAACGAAAAATAAAATTTCCCAAAGAAAACATAAAAAAAGATCCTCGAATCACAAAACAATTTAATCTGCCACAATAACGAAACGACCACGCTTCTGACTTGTCAAATTTCTTTATTAAATTGTCGATAATTTACTAAATAATTGTACAATTGTAATCTAGAAAATATGCCTAATAGTGTACAATTTTTACGCGTACTTAGTCTAATCAGTCTATAGCGCTTATTAGATTTTGCGAAAAAAAAAATTTTTTTAGTAAAAAAGCACAGTTTAAAAAAGCAAAATTCAAAAGATCTTTCTCGTAGAGCTACGATCCATCAAATTATACCGAGCTGCTACACTTGCAGCACATCCCTGTAATAGTAAATTAAACATATAGACGCTATTACCTCTATGAATTCAGATAAATCTTACATCTATATAGTCAACTAACTTAATTCCCAAACCCAAATTAACAATAAAAACTATTATTACTAAATTACTAGACAAAAACAACAACCCTACGTCTTACGTTCAAAAATTTTGCAATTTGTTGCAAATAAAAACTTAACACATTTTTTTTAACTTTTTCTTCCTCTCACTCGGAATGTTGCGAAATGCTTAAAAAATTTTGATTCCGTTTTCGATTTTCCTAAACGATTTTTTTTTTCCTAACACGAACATCGTTCCAATTTAGCACCAAATCACTAGTCTTCCAATTAGTTCCAAATTATCGTAATAAAGCTTACAATAACTAAACACGGAGTAATTACTCAGCTTTATGCCTCTACTATAACAACATAATCTTATAACGAATAGCATTAGATTTACTTTAGGAAGCCTCTCATACTTGTTATTTAACGTATAACACAGCGTCGATTACCTTCTAGGTAAACAGGACGTGTTCGTAACACTACTCCTAACTTTTTAGAAGTTACGCAAAATATGTCTTTTCCCGAATAAAAAACAATTATATAAAGCAGGCACTAATAATTACTTAGTGTGTATATCGTTACAATAAATTATGTGTTTACATTTACACTTAGTTAAGAACCACTTACATCTATAGAAATTAATATAACAAACAGTATCGATAACGACGAAAAGTGTCGATTGGAATATTAGTGATGTATCATGAAACTAGAATTGTCATAGATTTAATATGTTAAAACGAACCCGAAGTGTCTAGATTCAGAGCGTACACGTGGGTAGAAATGATTTAGAGTACTGTACTGTTACTCATCTACACTACGACAAAAATTTCTATTCTTTTCACATATACATACATAGGTAATTAAATATTAGACACGCACACATGTACGCGCACGGTGTGCTGTTACATAACTGCACAATATTACAGTAAGAGTATTATTGTAAAACAAACGAGGGATGGAGAACGATGGAGAATGAAATGCTGAATCTAGACTACGCGTAAAATATTATCGACTTCTGCCTACTTGAAAATAATCTATCATAGTTATTACGACTACACAATTATGGCAAGCAAAAAGTTGCGTTTTGAATATTTGCGATCAAAAAATTCACTGTTCAAATTTAGGAACATTTAACACTGAGAAATATTAAGATTTAATAGTATATTACCTATTATGTATTTTAATATTATTATTAATTATGTATTGTGTAATTACAGTTTAGTAAATATAAAAAATAAACGGCAACTAAATTGTAATTCAATGTAAAACAGGGTAAAATACAAAAAAAACCGTTGAAATAGAATAATTCGACGCAAAAATATATTAACAATAATTAAGATTAAAAAAAAAAAGAAACGAACACAAGACAGTGATAAAACTTACGTTTCGATAGTAACTAAAAATCTGATTAAACTAAATATAATATAATTAAATAGCCATATTGATTTGCTTAAAATGGCACCGTGCGATTCACTAACAAATGCATTTTTGTGCATTGATAACATTAAATTAAACCTGTCGTGTAACGGAAATGAATAATGAAGATACGAAAAGAAACTATACGAAATGTCGACTAGACAAAGATATAGCGTCGACTGGAAAATAAGCAAGAGTTCATGTATTGGTATAGTATTGTATGTTGGTAAAGTATTGTTTATATTTGGTGTAATATGTAGAGTTGTGTTGAGTCGTGGGTGGTTATTTCCTGTGTGTCTGTTGTATGTGGTGACAGTGCGTCTGCGGGTGGTATCTTTTTTAACTGAAATCCGTTTTTTTTCTGTATCTATTGGTGCTATGTTTTATCTGAACGTTTCAGTCTTACAGTGAATGAACAAAACACCTAAGTAAAATAAAAAAAAATTTGAAAAGCCTCATAAGCCAATTATATATCATATAAATTTTATTTATTTTTTAAAATAGATTTTTTTAGTAATCTCATATAAATATCTAAGTGTGAGATCATGAAGGTAAAAATACAGAATAAATAAAAATTGCAAAAACGCCGAAAAATGAACACAATATTGAAAACAATATGCCTCTTTTGTTACTTACAACGAACACTGTTCCTTTTTTCATTATAAATTTAAGCCTAATATATAAATTTACAGCACCAAGATTTTTCTCTTTTCTCAAAATATTAATTTCTCTTCGCCTTATTGTCACACATTTAACATAGTGTAAAATTTTTCAGGAATCGTCATTTACCGCAGTATTGCACTTACGGGCGTGTCGGTTGGTGGCTCGAATAAATCACTGGACCACAACCGCCCTCCCTTTATCCATTGGAATGTCGGATTGCCATGGTGTGCTCAAGAGTACCGTCTTGAATTATCATGATCATAGTAACCATTGTGATCATTCCGTGCACGAACATTCACTTCACAAGTTTAAAGTCTAAAAGTGTCAACAGAACAATATAAATAAGTCTCAAGTAATAACTATATATGAAATCTCGTATCGGAGACAAAAATATAAATCATCTACTATACGACTGAACAAAAATATAGAAAATGAAAGGTAAAGTGTGGTAGCTGCTTAAATTTAGACATTGAACTGATCTTTGAACTTGTAGAAGTCGATGTTGTGGTGCGGCGGAGCGAGCTTGGTGTCGGGGCTGGTGGTGAGGTTCTGTGGCTGCGTCTGCTGCGGCAGGCCGCGCTGGCGTCGGTGGTAGATGCTCTTATGGTTGTTGAGGGAGTTGAGCGTGCGGAACACCTTGTGGCAGAGGCTGCAGCGCGCCGAATGCAGCGGTTGCAGGTGCTGCTGCTCCGTATGCCTCTTGAGCGTGAGCCGCGTAGACAGCAGCTTCCCGCACACCTCGCATCGGTGACCCGCCCCCAAGGGGCCCACTGCGCCACACATAACAACCAACATTAGCGCATTAGTCAACGAAGACGCCCCTAACCCCCAGGGAAAAGGGCATACCAACACCACAGCGACCGCTCGCATCCAACAGGTCCCATTTTGAAGGAACCAATTGGCACAATTCAGTGCCGCTAATTAAATTCGGGTGGCAATTTTGAACCTGGGTTGTAGAGGCAATTTAACGTGATAAAATTTTATTTGAAAATGTAATTTGACTAATGCGCTTCTTTTGAAAGAACAAAAATAAAGAACGTTGGTGGTTATGCGTGTACCGATCATACATGTTCCAATTGGTTCCAGAAAGGCGAGATCTGTGCAAGCGATGCGCCGTCGGTACCGTCGCCGGGAGTATTGCGTACGAACGGCCCACGCTTGCGAAGCGTACAGTTTAGTAACGATACATTATACATACATTATATTATAGAGTCTGGCGATGCGCATGCAAAAACGTACACGTAAATCTATGCTATGTACAAATGTTAGGAACATATTGCGTTACAATTTTTTTTTTAAACTTAACAATGGTCTACGGGCAAGACTATGGCGTTTTAGGTGGTTAGGATGGCAGCTTTGATTCTTCGAATGGCAACGTGTATGGCGACCGTTTCGTCCGGCGTCAATTGACGGGGTAGAAGGGGCCCTGGCCGGCGGAGGGCGGTTGCTGCTTGCGGTGGTAGATCGACTTGTGGTTTCTGAGACTATTCAGGCTGGAGTAAACCCGTCGGCAAATATTACAGACTGGCTCCCTGGAGGGCCGCATGTGAACGTTTTGGATATGCCGTTTGAGCCGGGTCAGGGACGAGAGACTCTTGTTACAGGGCTCGCATCGGTAATCTTCCTGGGGGGTGCGGGCGCCACCTGGTCACAACACAAGCAGTTAGCCCCGTCGATGCTTCCGAACGCACTTTTAATGCACTCACTATCGTAGCCTCTCTTTACTTCCAAGCACCGCCACCCCCCTGTACTGTTTGATGATAGCCATCCGACGCGCCGGATATAAGCGGTATTAGTACGCAATGCTGATTTTACTGTTTCCTATTCGACCTACGTCTTAGTTAAGCTCAGCGATGAGATGATGGGTACCGGCCGGTTTCATAACAATCTCGGGACGCGATCGGCGAGTGCATTCTCAAATTTCACGAACAAAAGTGTTAGTATTCTTCAATGAAATCGTTCTTTTTTAAATAAACTGACACCACGTAACCGTTACTAAAATTCCATTGTCCGGTCGTGTACGTCCCCAGCGTTATTTCTCAAGACAATGATTAAGGGTAATGCGATACTGTTTTTAGAAACATGAATGATTCATGGGATTCGACGTTTCGACAGAAGTAAATAACACTCGGATCGGAATTTGTTCTAAATTCGAATCGTTTCGCGGATTCTTTTCTTTTTTTTTAAATACGGATAGAAATTTTGAAAAGTTTGTTCTTCGTTTGTTTTACAGCCAATTAAACTGCATAATATTCAGTGCATGACATGGGTATCAATCGTATGATTTGGAGTAAATTATATAAAAGAAAAAGAATATAAAAACAAAAAGGAAAATAAAATGGCGAAGATAATAAAATTGAACTGAAGGAGGAGGCACGGGACGAGGGAGTTTCCTAGCGTATTTTCAAGGCACATCTAGAAACAAGCTAGCAAATTGCAAAATCTTCTTCGTTTAGAATACATTAAACTATAGTTACAATACATTAAACATGCACGCCACGTTGCGTTTTGGTTCAATGATCAATCATAATCTCATTTAACAGAATAGTCTAAGGTCTGAAGAATGAAAACTGATTGTACCCACGCGCGTCCATCGAACCAGAACACAAAAAGCTAACATTAATATATTTAATACAGAACACAGCACAAAATGAAGACATATACAGAGGTTAGGAGGAGATATCATAATTAGAATACATATATGATAGAATATTATATGTCACGTGATAATTGCCTCATACATTTTGTAAAAATATAAAACCTAGTAATGATATATAAACCTAATAATGACAGAGCAGAGAGGAAGCGGTGATGGTGGCATACGACAGACAGTGCATTAAAATATCGTTTGTTTCAATATATGTAGGTAATGCATAAAATAAACTTGTTGCTAGACAAGCTGTAACTAACCTTGAGAGGTGCTCGCCATGCCGTCGGGTGCCAGCGGGCTGGGCAGACCTGGAAATAGCACAATGGCTCTTATGCATTCAACGCACCAAACCGGTGTTCTCTTTGAGACAGCTAAAAGTCCTAAAATTTGCTGTTTAAAAAGATTCTCTTTCCAGGAAAATCTCTCATTGAGTCGGTACTTTTGCGTATATAATATTATAATAACAACGCTATATGTTTTGATAATTATTAAAACTATATCACTCCAAACAAATACAAAACACACACTAAAACTTATATGTTTATATTTACCGGCCAAAGAAGAAGGATCAGTGAGAGCCGCCATGCTAAAGTTGTAGTGAGTGTTAGAAGGCGGAAACATTTTCGCGTCGGGCGGCGGGATAAACGGCGAGGGTGGCAGCTGAGGCGGCGGAGTGCGGTCGTCGGCATCAGCAGAGCTGCCACGAGATGGCGGGCCGCCTCCCTGAGCCGCAAGGAAATAGGTATTATAGTTACCCATTCGAGAGAAGTCAATCTATGACAAAGTTTTTCACTTTTTATTATTCATCCTAATTTATATATTAGATCTGAGTATCTGTTGTGGAATTTGTAATGTATCCGTTAAATATATATAAAAACAATCCATATTTTAATCATTTAGTTTTGTTATTAGTAAAATAAATAAGTACCCCTAATGACTGCCTCGTTGATCGAGTGGTTGCAAACGCGACTGCCGTTCGGGAGGTTTTGTGTTTAAATCCTGGTTCGGGTACTATTGGATTTTTCTAACTTAGATTTTCTAGTAGTGACTCGGGGTCTGGTCTGTGCCTAGTGTATGGCAATAGGTTCACCATCTATTCCATGGGACGTAAACGTAACTAGTGAAACGTGGGAGTGTACTACTACACTCCTCTTCCTACCCCTTCGGGGATTACAGGTGTGATGTTACGTTTGAAATATATACATAGGCAAATGAATCTCTATAAAGTAAATTTCTATCTGCAAAGGTAAAGACAAGTTTGTAAAGTTTCCTGTAAATAAGACAGAGTCATCTCTGATCGTGATAAATGAATTAAAACGAACTCGAGCCCGTCAACTATGAAAGTTAGTATTCCAATCTAACTTTGTAATAACGAGATTTCTATTTTTATAAGAACATTTCGTTAAGGATGCTTACCGACGTTTTGTTGGATACGAAAACCAATTAAATATATTGCGGCGGGAGATTTATTTTTCCCTTAAACTTAGGCGTAAGTTTATCAGACAGAAAACTATTATGTCTATCATTAATTGAGTTTAATAATCTGAATTTTTTAAATTAAAACTCGAAAATTCGAAAGAATGTAAAATAAACGTAACATCACGCCTGTAATCCCCAAAGAGGTAGGCAGAGGAGCGTAGTACACTCCCAAATCAATAGAATGTATTTTTACAATAAATTATTTAATCGTGTTTCGTTATACGGATTGTAATTAACTTTTTAATTTTAAGAATAATTGGTATCTGTGTCAAATTTTTCTTATGAAGCATTTTGATTATCTGTAGCTCGAACATTTGGCGCGTTAAAATAGCACATAGCAGATCGATTAGTGTCATCATACGAACTCGATGCATGACAATTGTATATAATGTGACATTCGACGCGCCCAGTTCCGTGTATAAATTCTAGTATTATTATTCTTTATGATAGACGAGTTTAATATTCGGTAAATTTAAATACCGAGAGACTATTCTTTTGATAGTCCGTTTCATTACTAGCTCCTTTATTAACGTCCAGTTTAGATAAGCTTTTGTATTTCGAAATCATCTCATAGTTTTTTCGACGTATGAGTTATGAGCAATAGAAATAAATTGAGTGTGATAGTGTTACGAGTATGGTGACGGAGCTGTATCCAGTCTGACGATTAAAGATTTAATAAGATTTAGTTCAAGGGAATTTGTTAGATTCATAGTAATGCTTCTTCGTTACTTCGTTAAAGGAAATTTTCCAAAAAGAATTATAGAAACACTTTGAATGTCGTGTTCTCTTTCTTGAATTATCCGACCACTAGAATTAGTCGCTTTTGATGAGGCTGGAAAGTACTAGATGATTTTTACCAACTCACAAGTTGTCTATGGTGGGGATGCGGTGGCGTGTCGTCGGTGCTCCTGTCGATGTCCGGGTTAGAGGGGCAGATCATGTCGAGTGGCTCGTTCTTGACTTCCTCCATGAGCCGCGGGGAAGGGGAGGAGCTGCTGTTGGAGATGCCGTTGCCGTTGTTGCCTTGCTCGGTGTGGGAGCGCGAGTTGTTCAGGGGGTGGTTCTTGGTGGAGAAGTCGTGGATCTGGTCGTTGTTGTTGTCATGACGGGTGCGCTTGATGACGTCGGGGGAGTTGTCGGCGGAGCGGCTCATGCGACGAGGGGGGAGGGGGATGCGGCGCATCATGGGCGGCGGGTGGTTCATGAGCGCGTCCTCCAGTTTTTCATTGTAGTTGGGAGTGTGGGGCGTGTGCGGCGTGTGCACCGGGTGGGGAGGCGTGTGCGGCGAGGACGCGGCTGCAGCGGCAGCGCGCGCGATGCTCTGCACCAGCGGCTGTTGGAATAAATTACAATCAGATTTTTGCGGGATTGTGACTGAATGGGTGACCAGTCGTACTACCATGAGCCGTACTACCATCTGCTTTAGAGATCACAATATGCAGTCGGCCTTTGCTAGGCAACAATCGTTAAACTATATCGGAGGTGTTAAGGACGACTTAAAATAATCTTATAGAGTGAAGACCAATTGGCCTCTACTTTGTAAATGTTCCAATCCCAACATGATAAAGTATGGCTCCAGGACTTCCACATTTACTTCCATGCCTGGCACAAGACTGTAGTCACATATTTCGTTTACGCTTATGTTTATTTTAATCCAAACACGTGGCCAGCAATGTTACCTGCGTACTCGAACAGTTATTGCATAATTTGCTTCATTATCTACCTACTGGTTCTTGAATAAGTGATCACAGTAATTAAGGCATATTATTTATTCGAACATAACTGACTACGGCTTTTACGTTATAAACACTAGAAAATGCAATATGAAAAATGATAAAAAAATTGTTTTGAATTTTGTAAATATGCATAGATGCAATGCAGTGGCGTTTCGTAATTAACGGCGTTTTTTTTTTAATCGCTTGACACTGACATTGACAGTTGATAAGTCACATTGCACCTCAATTATTAACCTTAATGTATCCTTCGCGTAGACCTTATCACACGAAATTAGCTAAACGTCTAGACTTAGTTAATTTATATTAAAACCAGTAATTAAACTAAAGGACATGACTTATAATATCTTTATCCTCGAGTCTCGTAATCTGGTCTCAGATAGGTTATCGATACCTTTGAGACTAGATTTTTCATACTTCTATATCTTAATAAAGTCGTCTTACAATTTGTGGCATGTATGAATACTTTACAGAAAGTATCAAAGATATTGAGAAATCTTAGTTCGCTTTTAAGAGCTAGTAATCTGTTTTAATTTAATTTTATCACCAACCTAGGGTCCTTGAGAGGTGGGCAGAGAGCATTGAGTGTCAAATATCTATATCCTTATAAATCTGACTAGATTGTTCTAAATGCATCATTCCTTTTTTTCATGTATACCGGTTTCGGAGACTTCTGACTTTCTCACCAGCCAGTATCGGACTTATTAGTTACGAGTCGTTTGGAAGAATTAAATACATGAGCGCTTACCCCTTGTGCGTCGTCGTTCTGCGTGAGGCCAGACACGCGGAGTACCTCAGCGGTCTTGAGGAAGGAGGAGAGCGACCGCTGGTGCACGTTCACTTCGCCGTGGTAAATGAACTCCACGAGAGCGTGCAGGTCCGTGAAGGCGACGTCCTGCAGTACTATCACTGGGTGTTTGCATGGTGTTGACTGTGAACGTACAGAATTTATTACCTTTCATTCCAAAAAATAATATGTTCAGTATACACCTATATGATTACACGTATATTAGAATAAATGTTATTACCTCATATTTATTTTCATGGAGAGGAATAATTTTACTAAAATTATGCATTCGTTATCATAACGCAATTAACATTTAATAATCCGTTTAACAAATATAACCTTTGCAATATATTTTTATTATTTGTGTGCCAAAATTATTATTATTATTTTCAATAAAATAAAATTAAACTATTTACGGCTTACCAAAATTTAATCAGCTTAAATTGTATACGTAGATGTAAGGATAAGAAAATTAGAATTCATTCTATTTACAATATAGAAATCCCCACTCGCTATAGACGGGGTGATTGGATCAATAACTATTTGTTTCTTGGTAAGTTTAGACCATAGATTGAAGAGGTACTCACTTTTAGTAGCTCGCGGAAGTAGGGGCTACAAGCCGATAAGACCACTCTGTGGGCTTTGAGACTTTTGCCGTCACAGGCAAGGGTGACATCGACGAAGTCCTCATCGTCGCGAAGATTCTCGAACGCGCTGGTAATGCTGCTCTGATAGTTGTTCCAGCGCAAACAAAAGTGCTGTGTGTCCACCATTTTGTATGATTCACGCGTGTGCTTGGGGAGTCATGTGTCCACGATAAGCTGGGGAATAAAAAAAAATTGTACTTCGTTCTATGGAAATAAATATTTTCTTTTAAAAATTAAACATTTAAAAATAATTGTGAAATAAAATTATGAAGGTATTATATATAGAGTAGAGGAACCAGCCTAAAATGTGTCCATCGAAAAATAAGGAAAAAGCAAATGAGGCTACCTATCTGTCTCTTTCTACTCACGCACACAAGTAGCGCTAGCGTGAGTTCATTATTTGAAAAACAAGCTGTTCTTTTGCTGTGCATGCATCAGTAGTTAGATAGAGAGAGATAGATAGGGTATAGGATCGTTTCTCTCTTTCTAACCGTTGGACGTTGCTGCTTACAGGCAGCCATGTCTTCCTTACTCTATATATCATATCTCTTTTAATAAAATATTTCTTCAAATATTTTTCTTTATTCCATTTCTTGGTTATGGTTAAAATTTTGTTCTCAATTCAAATTTAAAATTCGCGCCAGCGGCGATAGTCTGGTCGGCAGGACCTTAAATAGCTTGATCATTTTATCGCACCAGCACAATAGTGACAACGGTAATGGCAGAAAAATGGGGCAAATGAACAATAATTCAAACAGATCGCAAACAACGTCTGTGCAAGAAGCTTTGTTATCTGTGTGACCTGATTTTTGTATCGTTTTTTTATAGTTATTGTTTTGCAATGGACAGTGTATGTTGCAAGTACCTAAGTTTTTAATGCTATAGAAAGAATCTAGTAGTGTCTCATATAGCCTAAAGTTATAACAGGCTATGTATCTGTTCAATAAGTGAAGCAGAGTAATTTTAAAAGATTGGAAATTTTTTTGACCGGCCTAAATATATACAAATATAAGCTCTGATATCAAGTCAGATATTAATTATGCTATTAAATAAGACTAATTCTGTCTAAGACTGTTTTACACTTAAGCGTCTCTCCTGTGACCTCGCTGCTATTGGCGGGAGCTCAAAAACAAAAGACCTCGTAAAGGTCTGAAGTTAGTGGGGTCGTGGCAAAAACATGTATGTGAGGCAAGCCAGTACATATATAGTAGTATGTTTAAGACTAGTTACTAAGATATTGCGTCTCCTCAGAAGATTTTTGTGGTTATTTTGTTCTAAGGCACCTGTCCATCACAAGTCAACTACTTAGACTCAATAACGCAAGTGGTTCGATGATGTTCATAATATTTACCAACTTAAAAATAAATTTCTTTCATGAGCACTTTCTTAAATTTTGGCCAGAAGTAAGGGAGTTCATGTGGTTTTAAATATGTATTACGTGTTTCATGAAAAACAGGTTTCTTATAAGACATACGTGCTCTACATTCGCTTGCATCTGCGCTTTCCATCCGACGGCATGTGGCCAAACTGGCCAAAGAAAATGTATGTGTGTGTGTGTGTATAATAAAAAAATAAAACACATAATGACTAAATCACATTTTACCCGAAAAACGTTGTTTGTTAGGTAACTGTGTTGAGAATTTTCAGTCGAAACGCAGAAGAAAGAAGCGAACTCGCTAGAAGCCTAGTAAATTTCATTCAAGACTGTTTTTGTTCTGAACAATTTTTATAGCTATAACAAAAGGAAATGTATTGTCGAGGATTTCTAATAAAACTCTATTGTTTTCGTTGTATGGGCTCTCTTTTTGGCGTACTTCGTCGAAGAAACTTTTTCAAACTCGTTTAATGACAAATGCCAAAAGTTTTAGGGTTTGCTTAAACGTATAGGCTTTGTTAGCTCTTTAATTATTTTGGGAACCCCTTCTCCGTTCACATAATGAGGGTGCGTGTGCGAAACAAATCTAAGTAAGTTTATTGGCAAACCTCACAAAGAACTAACGGCACTATTAGCAAACTACATTTTACGGTAAGAGAACAAAGTGTAATGTAAATGTGTGACATATATAAAGATGAATATAATTATGCATAAAATATAAAAAAAGTATCTCTATTTCTAGATTTTATAATTATCTAGTATATCATTAATTTGACGACGATGTCTTCCACACTGATGTTAGCTAGAATAACATAACATTTGCAAAAGGTTCTTGCGCTGTTTGTCATCTGACATGACTTATCTTATTGATGTAATCACCAAGCAGAGCAAACACACTTTTTGATCATTGCAGTTTTTTGTTTACATTTTAATTAAATTAATGTATCAATAGATTTTAATGTTGCATCATCGTGAAAAATACATACCTTGAAACTACCCGGTGCTCGTGATAACTAAGCATTCCCGATATATAAAAAAGTATGTTTCAGGTTACATAAATACTGGTTTAATTCATGTGTTTTTTCGGGATAGCCTGTTCTGTTTCTCACCTATTCAAGGATCTTAATGAGTTGCCGCCGATCGCAGCGAGATGTAATGGAGACTATTTTAATCATGTGTCCAGATAGTTATAAGAATATTTAATTGTAAAATTAATGTTTAAGTTGCATAAGACAACGATATTCCTTTTACCATTCCCAATCACGAGTATCGACCAACTGTTTTAATGTTTCTTTATGGGATACAGTTCTCCTTTCAGAATGCGTAGGACTAAAGCAAATTTCAGAACATTGTGGAAAATTCTAGAATGTATAGGTTATGTCACCATGTTTTCCTCCATAGTTACAGAGAGTGATACTTTTTTAAAAGTCTCTTAAAATGAGACGATCCAAATATAAAACAAGAGTGTGTACATACAGTTGTGATGTCTTCAAAATCCACGTGAATTTCTTAGAAACGGTAACAATTAAGTTGTTTTGCTTATATTTTCTAACTTGCCAGTTTCTACTAATGCGTATTGCGAATTCTTTTTCTTTGTCCTTCACTTGTTTTGGCCCAATTTGAACTCTATGTTAATGTAATAAGGCGAATTGTGGTGTATTTGTGTATGTTGGAAGTTATCAAACAATTCGTAGACAATACGGCCCAGTGGCCGATTGGCTCGGATTAGCTGCAACAACGCCGCTTCTCGGGTTACAACACGGTAAGCGACACTATGGAGTATTCTAGTTAACGCTTGTATTGGATATATTTCGACAACTATCTCTCAAGCGTTCGGAGAAATACGGCATGAGACGCTTGGACTTAACTTACTCAGATATGACCCCCATCTATATTGATAGCCAATGATAAAATACAACATAACAAAGTATCACGTCTGTACTTCCCTGGACGGGTAGGCAGAGGAGTGTAGTACTAATACTTTTCAACCTATGTTCAACGATACTCAAAATGTTTATCACATTTCTCAAGTCGCCGATGAAGGAATTAAGTTCTCTATATAACATGAGATATTAAATCTGCAGTGTTTTAAATATTCAACGTGGAACAGCGTATCAATAATTATTATGCACTCAGTGTATAATGGTGATCTGTGCTGGACAAGAGTGGAAATTGCTGGGATTTATAATACGTGTAAAGGGATTCTTCAGAAAAACATAAAATAATAAACAAAACCAGAAGTACAAAATACATTATATATATTATAACATAACATACATAATCGATCCATTACCATTCCACTGTTGGAATATGGGTCTTATGCGTTATTATATTTTTTGTAAAATATTATTA
>DWJK01000140.1:0-27666 GCA_018248815.1 Croniades pieria auraria
TTTGGAAATATGCACCTGCTATAAAACATTTTTTTTTTGTATTCTATATGTGCATCGTTAATGACATACCTATTGTCGCTTGTTTGTTTATTACATATCGTGCTGCATCATCAGATGAAATTGGCTGAACAAAGAACTCTACGCCTATATAATTAACAGAAAATGTGCGATCATTTGACATTACGTGCGACGTCTTCATTTTGACTTTGTCAAGAAGGCGGCTGCGTACATAATCGTTTATTACTGTTTGTGTTGATATTTGTTCGTGCATTGATTCGTTTTAGTTTTATAATCAGAATATAACTATTTTTTGGTTCAAAGCGTGTACTATGTTTTAGATATTTAATAAGCCACATACCGGCAAAAACAATGAATTTAGAACTTTTGGGTAACCGCAATTTTTTAAATAAGTACAACTTTTTTTAGTCTAACAAATATGTAACTGTATTCGGTAAATTTAAATTTTACAGAATCGTTCGGCCAAAACTACCCTGAGGTATGTGTCTTTTAAGTAGGTTATGTTTGATGATTGTTCCATTATAATGTTCCATTTTATAATCTTGAATAGATTCCCTACTGTCCTACATTAGAATAGTAACTATTTAATCTGCCTACCTCAAACAGAGTTATAATAAACATTAACCTAAAATATTTCTCTATGCATAACAGTGATTTGTCGATGAGTTCAACGTAGGTGATTTTTAAAACAGGAATTCGATGGCACCTTAGATTCTATATCACTGGCAGCTACATGTGCATTTAACCGTCGAGGAACTCTACTGGCTGTGGGCTGCAATGATGGCAGGATATTCATATGGGACTTCCTCACTAGAGGCATTGCGAAGTCTATATCTGCACACGTGTATCCTGTGTGTAGTCTCAGTTGGTCCAGAAATTGTAAGAAGGTAAGGAATTTTTAATTATTTTGTAGTTCTTTTTGTAAAAATTATTGTGAAAACAGGTCTAATGCTCCCTAAGCCAGTGACTAGCTAACTAGAATCATTTTTACATTTATAAAATTATTTACTTACTACTACTTACTTAATTATGTATGTACTTACTACTAAGTACTTAATTATGTATTTTTTTATTTTATTGTCTATATGGGTGAATATACAAAAGTTGGGTAACTTTTAGGGATATTTTGGTTACTGTATTTTTTAAGTTAAATTTCTACAAATTTAGGTGTTTAAGACTATATTGACTATATTATTAGAATTTAATGACTATACTGTTGCAAATTGGGCCAGTTACTTTTTAAAGTATTTTCTGAAATATTTCGATTTTTCAGAATTTGACTGCCAGAGGACTGACGAAGGTGATACAGTACTGATAAAATACACAATGTCAAAAGAAATATACGACATTTATTAAAACTCTGATCAAATCTCTTAAAAACTAATGATGGCACATTAACTATTTTTAAGTTTTGAATGCTCAGTAAATTAAAAATAAAAATTCATATTGTAATACTGTGAGAAAGAACCTATCTCAGACTTCATAACAATCTTGATATTTTTAATAACATTAAAACAATAACATTAACAGTATACATTTTACAAATAATCAACAAACAATAGAGACTAAAGTATGGTTGTCTTTGTCTTAAAATTAAGCTGAAATAATAATAGTTACTATGTAATACTATTAGAATGAACTATTAGTCTCAAAAGCAATTGTAGACATTTTGAATAATGTCATACCACTTGTCCTACTTTAGGTAGGTTTACTTAAGAATATTAATTTTTTTAAATAATAAGCAATAGAAAAAAACTATAATAAAATAAAATGAGATCTTTTTCTCCGCAAAAATAAAAATAATACTTCAAAATATTCTAAGACTAGAAAAATTACTTTTTGAAAACATCAATATTTTCTTTAAATTGGTAAAATACTCTATTCCCCTTAATAAGGAGGTTTGGCACTGGTAGTTTTTTTATTATTTGATCCATTGAGACATCTGAGATGTCTCTTTCATCCAATTTAAATAGAGTGCCGTTTTGGTCACAAATTTTAAAAAAAGACACTCTCAGTTCACCTTCTTTATTACCAACAGAAGAACTGATGGCTGCATAATGGTATTCTGTTTTCCTTGTGTCATATTTGACCAAAACATAATCACCACTGTTATAATGACTTTGTTGCTGGGAATAGCCACTAACTTCTGGTGTTAGTGTACTATGCAATTTAGAGGGGTTTCTCACGTAAGTAGATAAGGGTATAGCATCATCTTCAGAGTCTGTGGATACAGTGGAAGTTTGTAGTCTTGTACATTCACCCGAAATTTCAGTCTGATAATGCATAGATCCTAGTGTAAAATGATCACATCCATCAGGGTCACAGTAACAACTTAGTGTCTTCATTTTTAAACTGTTTGGAATGTAGGCTGAGCTGACCACCTGATGCACCAATAGCGTCCCCTTAAAAGCGACCATTTCAGACGCTTTGTCATTAATAAAGGTGTTCATCTTATCAATTTCAGTGCCCTCCATCATATCTACTTTTATACCAGGACATCCCTCTCTAATGACTTTATGCCTTTTGACTCGTCTATATTTTTGACACTGAATACTTAATTTAGTTCTGAGTTTTGAAACTGTAGCTTCCATCTTTTTTAATTGCTCATTTATGAAGTTTCTCTGTATTTTGCTGTGCTTTTTTGGTTCTTTTACTCTTTGGTCATCGTTAACAATATGTTTTCCAGGAACTGTTAGTTGCATTACATCATCAGTAGTTGAAGGAGTATTCTGGTGTATAAAATTATGAGTGGTTTGTTTCAATAGTTTCTTTTTTTGCCTATATTTTGATGAATATTTTTTCCATTTTTTTCTAGTTAATTGTTGCTCTCGAGGAGTCATTTCTTTAACATTTTTTCTTTTCCCTTTTTCCTTTTTTTTTAAGTATTGCAATCTTTGTTTTTCTTTGTGTTCAGCTAATTTGATGACGTCGCTTTTAATACTTGCCAAGCGAGCCCTTTCAGCTTCTCTTTTCCTTTTTAATCTGAGTTCCCTTGTTGTCTCTTTTCTTTTTTTTTTAGTAGGCGCCATGATGTTTTATACTAAAATAAAAATACTTACACACTGTAGCTGTTAAGATAAAAGTGATCTAAAGCAAAAAGGCATCAGTACCTTGGATACGCGTCAGTCGTTTGGCACGATGTCCGACAATAGACCGACGCCAACAGACTGACGAGTCATGAATTTGAGGTTATAATTACAGCTAATGCTTCTTTTGGTATTTTCCAATATCAACAAGTTACATTTTAACAAATCATAGTAACCTATATAAAAATCAAAATAAAATTCAGATTTACAAACAAATAACGACCCACCACAGTACTGGAATTTTGACTGGCTCGGCACGCGACTACGTGATAACCGTCATGGTAGCAATGACACTAATCACGACCGGTAAATGGCGCAGTTCGCAGCTAACATTACTACCAACATTTTAATTTTAACAGGTATTTGCCCACGCTTCCATGTTATTTGGTGGGAACTACATATTTGAACTATACACAGTGGACTGACGAATGAAACTGAACAGAAAGTATTTTTTTTTAAATAATGTAAAGATTATTACTTTATGAAAAACGTGATATACATTATTATATACATCACAGATGATAACGGAATATTAAGTTTTCTTAAATGAATTGTAATGTTTAATCCATAGTTGCTTGATTTAATGTTTTTGGTGTTGTGACAAGGCATGGAACTGACGTTTTGAAGATATTTTTTTTACACAATTGCTGTTTAAAGTAAACATCCGAAATAAAGCGACCAGATAAAAGACTTTTCATTCTTTAGAATAAAGCAAAAAATCAATAAAATATAATATAACTTCAATCTATCGACTGATTACATTTAGTTACCCATTTTATGTAGAATCACCCACATGTATTAATTTGACTGCCTTGTTGGTTGAGTGGTTACAAGCCTGAATGCTAATCACGGTAGGTCATTTCTGCCGAATGTCGAGGGTCTTGTACCGTTGGATTTTTCTAATTTAGAATTTGTAGTAATGACGCGAAGTCTGGATCTGTGCTCAGTGTATAACAATAGGCTCAACGCCTATTCCATGGGACGTAAATTTAACTGGTGAAACGTGGGAGTGCATCACACTCCTCTGCTACCTCTTCGGGGATTATAGGCGTGAAATTACGTTAATTTTTATTGCATTTCTATTTGGGCTGGTACAGGTATTCATTAACATGTTACAAGTTGAGCGCGCACAAAGATCAATACTAAAAGTTATCCTTAATAAACCGTTTCGGTGTCCCACTAACAATTTATATAACGAAGCGGCCGGGCTTACAGTGCGCCAATTATACATCCACAGAGTTATCAATCAATTCTAACGAATATCCTCTTCTAGCAGCACGTCGCATATTTCAGTCGCCCCAAGTCAGAGTGAAAACTTAATTCGCACAACATATGCAAGAGTTCATGCTGTCATTTGTTAATAATAAAATAGCATGAATTTGGGATATCAAAAAAAGCACCGTGCGACAGTTAAAAAAAATACTAAAGAAATAGCTACTTACACTCTCATACGATGAAACGGAAATTTTATTAAAAGTTACCAAATAGACTACTCACACTTATAATGACTCAAATTGCATCACTCGCACACACTTAGTAATACATACGTACACCCACTCGCACACGTACGAACACGTACACGCACATACGCACACATGCATAGACGCATACACGCACACAGGCATACACGTATATACGCATACACGTCTACACGCATACACACGCACGCATGTACACACGCACACACACTCAACACGCTACATTTAAGCATGCTCATATTATGTTATTATGTTTCTTATATTACTTGTTTTGTCTTCGTCTCTTGTTCTCCATGTCCTTATTTTGATAAAACTCATACCTAGCAGCCACGAGACAGGCTCTACGCCTAGTGTGGCAGCTAATAGTAAATGTTTTCCTCGCATAACATTTTCGTTACTGTTTTAGAATGTAAAATTGTAATGAATATAATAATTAATTAATAAAATTAGTGAATAATTGTATAGAATGTAAAATTATTATTATTAATTTATATAAGAAACACTGACAGCCTAGTGACTTAGAATTCAGCTTTTTACTTTTTCGGCTTAAGGTTCTTATCATGGTGACTTTGTCTATAAAAATGTTCTAACATGAAATATCCCAATCTGTTTATTTTTAGCTGTAGTTAAAATAATTGTGGATAAAGAATAATTATTCCCTCTTTTATAATATAACTTTTATTAGACTTTATCAGTGTCTGGACCAAAATGTCTTTTCTAGCTGCTGTCAGCCTCAACAGACCATAATGTGTGTATATGGGATGTGCTCTCAGGAGAATGCGAACAAAGGTACAGATTTCCCACTGCCATCCTGAGAGTACAGTTTGACCCTCGGAATGACAAACGGTTCCTTGTCTGCCCCATGAGACATGCGGCCTTGCTGGTTGATACAGATGGTGATCACAAGATACTACCGATTGATGATGATGTAAGTTTGTGTCATAACTATACAATAACAGTATTTGGACATTATCTATTTAAATAAAAAGATAGAGATATGCCATTGTGTGCATATCATGCAGAGCCTATGGAATTGTTTTTAATTTAATTGGTTTACGTCTTAGACACTTGCCCTTTATTTTAAAAAGAAATATGATATCTTCATTTACATAAGGTTATTAGTCTTAAGTAAGTACAATTTTTAGTGATATATTAAGTTTAGCAAAATATACTTTCACATTCAATATTTTTCATGTTCTAGTCCATGTATATAAAATATATTGTTAGTACTATAAACAATGCTGATGATGTCATAGATATTGGCTAGTTAGAAATATGACAATTGTAGATTTTAAAAAAGATTTTTAAAAAAGAGGGTTGATATAGTATGTAGAGTATAAAGTTATAAAAATGGAAAGCAATTGTAGATGAATAGTAGAGTACATCTTATGTTCTAGGATATTGTTAACAAAAACCATGAAATATATGTTGTATGTGATCATACCATACACAAAATATTTCTTCAAATACAAATTTTAGAGTACTTTTGATGGGACACATCTGAAAATAACTTCTGATATTTCATCGGGGATTTTTGAACCCCTTTTTATCAGTTGCTACAGTATTTATGGCTCATTATATATTGCAGGGTGACATAAATGTTATAGGATCCTTTAATAGAAGAGGAGATCATGTCTACACAGGGAATGCTAAGGGGAAAATTCTGATTTTAGACTCTCAGACACTGGCTATAAAGGCTAGTTTTAAAATAACAGTTGGCACCTCTAGTACTACTAGCATTAAGAGTATTGAATTTGCCAGAAGAGGAGAGTGAGTATATAATATTTATAAGAGAACCTAAACAAATATATAGAATTATCCAAAACACCTTTCTTTACATTTAATATGAAATTTTATATTGGTGTCTTGAATACAAGGTGTTTTTTTAATGGCTGTCCTTTAATCTTATTGGAAATTGATATAAGATTTTCTTACTTGTTTTATCATTTTTAATCAAAATTATGCAGTTGTTTTCTAGTGAACACTTCAGACAGAGTGATAAGAGTGTATGACACGAAAACTGTGCTGAAATGTGGTGTTAACGGTGAACCAGATCCAATACAAAAGCTACAGGACTTAGTTAATAAGTAAGTTTACTTAATATTACAATTTTATCAGTTCACATGGGTATTCATTTATTTAGTTATTGAGGTAATTAAGTTGTGCCCACATTAAATACAATTCTCCATTTAACCCTATTATGAGAGTAATGAAAATAAGTCCTCCGGGTGTGTAAGGATTGATATACTTAGTACTTGGAGTTATCTGTCGACCCCGTTAGTTTGCTGGTGTGACGATATAATAATTACAGAACTACATGGAAGAAGTGTTGCTTCTCCGGCGACGGCGAATACATCTGCGCCGGTTCGGCGCGGCAGCACGCGCTCTATATCTGGGAGAAATCCATCGGCAACATCGTTAAGATCCTGCACGGGACCAAGGGCGAGCTGCTGCTGGACGTCGTGTGGCACCCGATCCGGCCCATCATCGCCAGTATCAGTGCTGGTCAGTGATTTAATTGTCAAACTTTAGTGTGGAAGTCATTTTATCCCTTACTCTGTTAAATTGTTGAAAATTTTAAAAAAGAAAAATGATTGTTTGATATATTTTTATTATAGTAAAATTTACATTTTAATCATGTGTAAAATTTACAGATGAAATATTTTCTACTTCTTTCGTTCCTCTTCTCTCGTTTCTTTCGACTCACGTCGATAGACTTTACAAATGTAATTTATGTAATCGTTACTTCTGTCGAATTAAACTTTTTAGGTGTGGTTTCCATCTGGGCGCAAAACCAAGTCGAAAACTGGTCGGCGTTTGCGCCGGACTTCAAGGAGTTAGATGAGAACGTAGAGTACGAAGAGCGCGAGAGCGAGTTTGATGTAGAAGACGAGGACCGCTCAGTGGACCAGGCCGGCGAGAGCCGTGACGACGAGGAAGTGGAGGTCAGTATAAGATTAAGTTACACTGGCATTTAAGTCTGTTTTCTTAGAATTACAGCAATTATTAATGACATAGAATACAGAGATTTTGTAGATATAGAGCTAACTTAACGCAATGTAAATTGAACTGTACGGAATAACAAAGTTGTATGATTAAATAAATTTAAAAATATTTTTTCATTAACCAGGTCGACGTAACATCTTGTGAACCTGTGGCGGCATTCTGCAGCTCTGACGAGGAAGGTGAAGACGAGAACATGCTGTCGTTCCTGCCTATTGCACCGGAAATAGAAGACCCTGAGGTACTGCTAATAAGTGTGCGCAAACAAAAATATAATGTGACTGATGTTCCATTGTGTATGAGCAGAGATCTCTGTTACTCACAACATTTTAGCCATTGTGTTTACCACCATATTCTTATGGGTCTGTAGTGCTGTTTATGATATACGGTTTTTTTAGTTTTTGATCGCCATATTCTACGGATTTACATTAAATATTTCACCTTTATCCATGCTATGCACTAGTTGTAAGGTCGAATTATCATGCTATTATTACATTCAATAGGATGGCTGGGCAGCTACCCAAGAAACAGTAACGCCTGCAGAAACCCCTGAGAAACTCGAACCTGCAGCAAAGAGGCCCAAAAGTAAAACGTACGATATATCGTTGAAGATTCCACCACCTGGTAAGACTACCCAATCATTTCCGTTCTAGTACAGATTTGAGAGAACGTAAGAAATATTTTTAGGTTTAGATCAGTAGGAAAGGTTGACTTTAAACCGCAGACAATTTAAAAGCCACGACAACATTACGCATAAGGGCAAGGAAGGGGGAGCTAAAATAACATGGTCACAGGATTTTTTAAATGAAATACGAATCTTAGTAACTCCCGTTTAAAGATATGTATGTATGAGAGTTTATATTAAAATCATATTGCATTAGACGGTAAAAAGTATAACCATAATCAAATTTAAAAAATGATCATATTTTTTGTATTTCTGCGTCATTAACTGAACAAGGGTAATTTGGATTGGGGTGTCTTTTTCGTATTTCATATTCCAAATCGAGAACTTAAAAAAGTAATTAATTATGATACGTGTTATTATAACAATAATACATTCTGTGAGAAAGAATTTTACAGTTAATAGTCGGAACGGTATAAAGTATTTTAAAAGATTAAGCACAAATGCACTATGAATATTTTTATTGACATACTGAATAATACTTTAGTTCCACATAGTAATAATAATAATAATAAAATCAACGTTTTTTATTTATGCATTTCCATAGTATAATTAAATAAGTTTGTTTTTATCTTTTTTACAGAGCAACCCCCTTCATTGGGAGGTAAGAATAAGCAAACAGCTGGAAGTAAAAAGGTAGCGGGCCGGCCTCGAAAATAAAATAACAACGTAATGGAATCCTGTTATTAAGAAATATAGCATAAGAATGAAAGTATTGTTATTTTACATCAAACCAATCCTCTAGCTGGTGTCCAGACATGAAACATATTCCTATTTTCCCCTGAATGTAAAATTACAAAAAATTGCAACTTACATGACCTAATGCCTGTTCTTGATCTCACCCACGTTTAGAAATCTTCCTCATATTGACAGCCGATGGCGTTGCTAGATGAAAAATACATTGCAATGCTATCTCTTGATCGCCGCCTGCCTTATATTACCATATTCTGTCGAATTCTTGTCGCTACTTGTGACGTCGTCTTGATGAATATAAGCCAGTCAATGTGTATAGATTGCCAGGTACCTCACATTACATGTAAACTAGTCAATGGCCTGAGCAATCATGTGATTTCATATTGTGTTTTGAAAACAAACTTTTCACTAGATTAAGAGCTATTTAGTCACATTAAAAATAAAAATTGCTTACCATTTGTCAAAATAATTATATCCTTTATTTTAAAAGTGTTCCAATCCAATCTCAAGCATGCTGAAATCTTGAAAATGATCTAAGTAAATTACATAGCCTACTCGATACTTACCTTCAAATGTATTGCAATTAGGTTGTGAATGATAACAAGGACTAGGAGAAAACATTTATTTTGCAAAAAAAGAATTCATTATCGATCTTTAATAAAATTCGTATTTAGAGTATACAGTAAGTACTTATCGGTTGTATATAAATAAATCTCACTTAAACATAACCAAAAATAATAATAATACATCGCTTCTATATTCGAGACTCAAAAAGACTCAATAACGTCGCTCTAGGTCGCGCACCGCACTCCGTCGTCACATAATATAATATCATACACTGCGCACGCTCTACGCCGCGGCCCAGCGCGCGACTAATATAATTATCTATGTCCTATGTACACGTGCACGCGGCCGCGGCGCTACGCGTCCAGGTCGTCCTCGCGCTGGCTCGAGAAGTAGCTCACCAGGCCGCCGAACACGCCGCCCTCCTCCTTCACGCGCGCCTCCGGCGAGCCGCCCGCCTCGCCGTAGCCGTAGGCGGGCGGGCTGGGCGGGCCCGCCGCCCGCACGAAGGCGTAGGGCGCGTCGGGCGGCGCGTAGGGCCCGTACGGGCCGTACTGCGGCGCGTACGGGCCCAGCGGGTAGCGCGGCCGCCGGTCCTTGTTCTCCGTGTGCTTGATCTTCGGATGATTCCGCGGCGGCTCCGGCGACGGCGGCCGTTGCCCCGGTGACGTAGGCGGGGACCTGTACTCGGGTTCGGTTTTCACTTCGGCCTTGATCTTCAGTGGCGGCTCCCGGCCGCCCGGTGCGACCGGCGACGTCGGCCGAAGAGGAGATTGAAGCGCCGGATGACCGAGGCCGAGCGGACCGGGAACCGGACCGACGTTCCCGGGCATGTTTCGGTTGGGGCCCGGAATGCCGGATGGTCCCGTTTGAATCACACCTCGAGGTCCACCCATGGACCCTGGCGATGGGCCCCGCTGTAGATTTCCTGCAGACGGGCCGTGCGGGGAAGAAACTGGCGGGCGATGCGACAAGCCGTGCGGCGGCATGCCGGGGGGGCCGTGCGAAGCGGACGGGTGCGCGGCGAGCATGCCCGGCGGCCCGTGTTGTATCGCACCCGGCGGCCCGTGCTGTATTGATCCTGGCGGCCCATGTGGTAATGATCCAGGCGGCCCGTGTTGAAGTGTTCCTGGTGGTCCGTGCTGAATGGTTGCTGCCGGTCTGTGCTGAATCGTCCCTCCCGGTCCATGCTGGATTGTATTCGGTGGGCCTACAGTACCAGGTGGACCAGGATGTCCGGAAAGTCCTGAGTGACTCGGCGGTCGGATAGAATGTTGGACCGCCCCGGGTGGACCGAGCGGGGAGGAACCGGGTGGGCCCAGAGGCGAGGTACCATGTGGTCGATGCGGCGACATCCCAGGCGGCCCGTGTTGCATTGATGCAGGACCATGAGGTGAAGCCACACTAGGTGGACCGTGCGGTGATGAGACTGGAGGCCCGTGCGGCGAGGACACTGGCGGGCGATGCGGTCCGTGCGGTAACGGCGCAAGGCCGGGTCCATGCGGGCCAGGCCCGTTACCGGGCCCGGGCTGACGATGAGGCACGGGTCCGGAACCGGGTCCAGTTCCGGATACAGGCCCAGGTGAGCCAGGATGTCGCGGCGGGTAGGGTGGCAGCGCGCGCAGGTGGGGATAGTACTGATGCGGGTACTGTGGCCGAGTCACGTTCTGGGGTAAGCCAGGGTGCATCTGGTACATCTGCATGCCTTGGCCACGAGCGCCGTACGCGGAATTGCCCCCCGGATACATCATGGGTCCCCTGCGAAAATTCTCTCTTAAACTCTATTCTTTCATAAATATACTATAAATATAATACTTTCAGAGTCAATCACCAAAACACAATATTCGAAATGTTACATTATTATGATATTAGATGATTTATTATCAAATATTACCTGTACTGTTGGTTGATCATATGTGGCATCCTAGTGATTATACTTGGTTCCTCTGTTATCGGCTTGAAGGGTTGAGGCGAGCCAGCTACAGAAAGAGTACCTAGAAAATTTAATGTTAAATCAGTTAATGTTTAATTACTTTTGAAGCTTCCAAAGCGATCAGAATCTTAAATGAAGAAGTAGTATTGTAATGCAAAAATAAAGTATCATTAATTTTAGTACTTGCCTTCTCTCATTACACCTGGCGGCTGGTCGGGGCGATGAGTAAGCGGTATCCGGTCTTCAGCTGAAGCAATACCGCGTAACTCTGCACGGACCTAGGATTTTTTGCATGATAGATAAGTAACACATTAAAAAATTTATGTGATTTAAATTTGAAATATGAATTAATAAAAACCTATTGCGAATAAATATTTTTTATAAACATTATCGTATATAATGGATTTCTCTAAGACAAGTTATGTAGATAAGTACCTGCAATCTTGGTGTAGCAGGAAACCGTTGTTCTTGGAAGTCTCCTGGATGCCTTATCCCAGGGGATCCATAGCCAAGTCGCTCTGGAGGTAATGGCCGAACAGGCATATTAAATCCTGCGCCGCCTATTCCCCCTGGACCGCTCATTCCCCCTGGACCGCTCATTCCCCCTGGACCGCTCATTCCCCCAGGACCGCCCATTCCCATGTCCTTCTCCTTCTTAATCCGTTTGCTCTCTTGCATGGCGACTCGGGCTAATCTCTTCTCCTCGCGCTCCTTCGCTTTCTGCTCCTTCATCTTTTCCTTCTCTTCTTTTTTCTGAAGTCTCTCCAACTTACGCGCTTCCTTTTCTGCTTGTTTCGCTTCCCGCTCCTGGCGCTTCTTTTCACGTTCCGCCTGAGTCCAAACAAGAACTATAGTTAGACAAAACTGACTTGGCAAGACCAAAATTAAATTACTTGAGTTAATTTATATACATTTATTTATATATAAATATATAAATTTTTTAATATGTAAGTTGTATATTTAATAGTTTTATTACAAATAATATCATTACCAAAAACTGATGAAAGACTTTACTAGTGATTTTTCTTTCTCAATTTTAACAGGTTAAATTTAACTTACTTGGTTCGGTCGTCCCGGCCCTGATGTACCTTCCGGCCTAAGTTCTGTAATTAGGAAACGAGTAACATGGATATTAAAATTATTATCGATTTAACAACAGGTTCAATTTCGCATCCTACACTAAATAACACAATCTTACTCATTCATTCGTTTATGACCACAGCCACCTGTGTCCATGGATGTCTATAAACCAAGTCAATTATCTAGCAACAGATCCGTATAGACGTACCGGTCACATCGGCAGATCCGTCGCTGGAAAAGATTATCCAAGAGGTGGGGTAGACAAACCATATTTGTTTGCAGGTGAGACTAAAATGAACGATACCAGACACGTGCACAACGGCGCGGGCTAGGCGGCGGCAGGCCGCCAGGCAGTGTGCGGGAGTACCTTTGATCTTGACGCCGACGAGGCGGGCCAGCGCGTCGTCGCCGCGCGCGCCGCGCCCGCCGCGCGCGCCGCGCGGGCCCCTGCGCCGCGGGACACATGCAGCGGTTATATGAGGCCTGTGGCGGCTGGCGGCCACTTAGGGTTTGGTGTCGCGGTTGGACCACATCTCTATTATTATCACGTGGCAGATTGGAATCGAGTCGGTGAACCTTTCCGAAACGATGTGATCCTCTGGCACCTATTTTACGTTGCCAGTAGTCGGCAGTGAGTATTCCCCGAGTTGGTCTATGAAGTTATTATTAGATTGCCTACGTAACTGGAGTCGATTATTACTTAAAGCTCCTTCCCCCGGCTTCCACACTTGCGAGAACACGATTGAGAGTCGGAAGTATAATTGCTTCGTAGTATCGACACGGATTAGAACATTTTTTTAATAATTATATCTTTATTAAAAGTATCTCCAGAGATATTCTCACCTGCTCCCGCGACCTCCCCTGCTGCCGCGCCCACGGACTGGCCTCGGGGTAGCCAGATTTGCTTGAGCGTCTATAATATACGAAAACATAATTGTAAAATGTAGTAATCATCATAATCAATACGCTGTCGTTTTTTTGGACACAGGTCTGCTCTCGAAATGGCTTAAAGCCATAATCTGACACACTGGTCAAGTGCAGATTAACAGACTTCAGATGCCTTATAGAACATTACGGAGAACTTTAAAAAGTGCAGGTTTCTCACCATGTTTTCATTCACTGTCACAAAGTGTCATATTTAATCTTAAAATGCACATTTTTGTAAAAACCGTATGAGCCAGGATGATATGCATCGAGGACCCTCCGAGCTGGCGGCTGAATGTTAAACCAATAAGCTAATACTGCTCAATAGGTGCAGCGGGATATTTAAGATCGTCTCGACGACAACTCACTGAGGTGAGCCTGCAACTCCTCGGTCTTGGCCTTGGTGACATCGTCGGGCAACTTCTCGAGCGGCACGACGGCGGTCTTGGTGACGAGGTCGGACAGCGCCTTCCTCGTCTCCTCGCTGCCGGCGCGCAGCAGCTCGGCGCGGCGCCGCTTGGCGCGGTCCGAGTCCCAGTCCGAGCTGTCGTCCGTGTCCACCTTGAACTCGTCCGAGCTGTCCGGCATGTGCTTGCCGCTGGACTTGTGCATTTCCTATAAACGTACTCGTCGTGTACAGATAGATCTAGGGACATATTTCACAGCATGCGTTCCTGAGACTCTGACTGATGCTCTAATATTGTGAATATCCTGCTGAGAACACGTACGTCTTTGAATATAGCCGTATTCTAGTTCTAAGGATGTAATTTAAATCATGTATGTTTCGTACCAAATGATTACAGCTGACTATCGATGAGTTAGTGTTATATGATTTTAGGGTTTGAAGATTGAAGTAAATACAATACATATAAAAGGCATGTATTCCCATTTAGTGATTCAAAGGGGAAATGTTGCGTCTGACCTTCAGTAAGATTACAAGATTGGTTACAAGTGTAGATCGGTGATCAGTTGATATCAGGCTACTGGAATAGCTTATTCGCACCTAGACCTGGAATGTACTTTAACACTTTTTGGCAGGCTGCACCGTAGGAGATAAGTTTAGTGGCCAATTCTCTGTGGCACGTTTATAAATAGTCTAAAAGACCTCCGGTAACATCGAACTACTATCACGAGATACATTCGTAGGTCCCGCTTGCTACGTGTTGCGATAACTCCTTAAAAACCGGTGCGCTAAGAGAGCAAGCGAAGTGCAAGCGAAGTGCAAGCGAACTGACGTCCTCGGACTCGGTGTTGGGCATCTCGGTGTAGTTGATCTTGCGCTGGCGCGTGCGGTGCTTGGGCGACCAGTCGTTGAGGCCGTCGTCGCTGAGCGCGCCGTACGTCACGCGCGCGCGCACCACGTTGCCCAGCGCGTCGTACTGCGTGAGGCCGCCGCGCCGCTCGCCGCGCCGCTCGCCGCGCCGCTCGCCGCGCCGCTCGCCGCGCCGGTGCTTGCGCCGCGCCTTCGACGACTTGCCGCCGCCCTTCGACGACTTCCTGCTTCCGCACGTCACCGCGACGTTCGTGTATGAATGCAAAAATGTTATGGTAATCGGAACACGATGTATTAAGGATGGATCGTTTCGTGTAACATCATAATTATCATGACACTCTTGTAATTTTAACTGTCACACGGAGTAATAATTTTAATTATGAAAATATCTAAGAAAACTATGTACCTTCTCAATATTAAGACTCGCATTTTAAATACACGTCCTTTTTTTGAATGCCAGGTAAGAGGTAAAAGTTGAAAACATGAATAGTACTCACTGTTTAGACCACTCCATCGTGCCGGCGGACTCGCTTGAGCTGTCTTGGAACACTTTTTTCTTCTTTTTTACCTCCGGCGAAGATTCCGCTAGTTTCGGACGATCTGAAATGTATGTTACGTTTAACATAAATAAATAGATCAGAAGTGAAATAATTTTTTCACGAATTTTATCGAATAAAAATATATCTCATGTATCCAAAAAGAAAACCATGGACATGTCCTGTACCAACAGAATAGCGTGAAAGGATTCAATAATATCAACTTAGCAGAATTTGTCTAGCCTCCTGATTGAACAGTCATAGCAACAGTTACCTATATCAAATTAATCAAATCAATTATCAACCTTTGCCCTTCTTCTCCGGCCTGCAAGTCCGTCGGATAGGCAAGGAGTCGGAAGAGCGCGAATCTGTCGAATCGTCCCTTTCAGCTGACGATGAGATGTCCTCCGAAGTCGACTCCAAGCTGAAACAGATTAACGTGCAGTTTTATTATACATTCTAAATTAGACGTCTAAATGCATTCATACAAATACCATCTGGATAGACAGACAGCACCGGGTGCCAAATATGCTTTTAGATTTGTCGTGCTGCGCCTAGATTCAGTAACAATCATAAGTAAAATTCCTACTACATCAGCTCCATGTTAATTTTTCCATCGTCGTGTAGATTTAATGTAATAGAATAGGTGGTATTTTTACCCAGTATCCTTGAAGTCTTCATCGGTCTCGTCGTCGTCCTCCGAGGGCACGTCGAGCGAGTTCAGTTTGCGCGGTTTCCGGCGCTGCTTCTTTTTGGACTTCTTCACGTCCACCTGTTTACCCTACACACACGAGTACATAAAAATTACACGTGATACATACAAATTACTTATAACTTGATTAACGGTAAAAAAAACAATAAACCTCACCATAAACAATATAATTTTTTTATAATTTTATGTGACAGCATTTTTTTTTGTTTTGTGTTATTTTACGCTGTTATACCCCTGTTTTATTTAGTTATCTGTAAACTTTTACAATAATTCAAAATTAATTTTAAAAAATAACCGAATATATTTCTAAACCAAGTGCTACTTTTTAAGACCGTTCTGCTTGATTATACTTCCTGATCAGTACTTCGGGACGACTGGTAAAACACAGGTACTAGGAATTTGAATGCAATTTAAATTAGACATAACAGAGGCCTCAATTTGTGTCATTTTATTTATGTAACTTTACATTACTTCGTTACATCACTAGTGTGAAACAAGTTAAAACCAGATACACCATTGAGCCTATTTCACAAAAACATATACAGGTCACACAAAATAGGTTTCTCTATTATTTAATTAAGAAATACTAGTACAACTTCTCCACTTCACCTGTTCAATAGCCTCTCGCTCCGCCTTCAGTTTCTCCTCCTCGGCCGCTTCTATGATCGTCGATATGTCTTTGCCCCGACCTTGGTTACCTGCACTGGTTGTTGGCTCAACATATTCCTCCTGCAAAAAATACAATATATTATGTATTACAATTTAAAAAAGTAATACTAAAAAATTCATGTGCTAAAATATTTATATATGAGAGGGTAGTTTACATAGCTACAATATTTTATATTGCAATTTTCGCATGATGGTACTGACGTCTAACGTATTATGAAGCTACAGTCAAAATAACCCCAAGTGGAGGAGCAGCATGATAAAAAACAAAGAGAAGCAGTAACAACATCATTATAGAGTACAGATGCGAGAGCTCAAGACCATTGTGAAGACAATCTACCGCGATCTTCGCGAGAGTGAAAAGTGTATTTTTTTGAAACATTTTCTACATTTAAAACATTCATGTCCCATGCAATAATAAAAAAAATATATATTAGAAATGTATTACACGCACGAAAAGACTTATAAAAAGGAATCTAAGTCACATTCAACGTTCTTGTTACTCACGAATATCACCGCGCACGACCCTATTACTCGGAGTGGGGCTGAGTTGGAGAGGGGGGGGGAGGGGGTTTAAGACTCGTTTTATTTGCCAATTGAGTGTGATATAGCCTACCTTGATGGCTGAACTAATGAGCCTATCGTACTCTTGCGAGCGGTATGACACAGGCAACTGTCTTCGAGCTCGCAATCTGTACACCGCGCCTGATGAAGAAGATGATGACCAGCCACTACTTGCCTCTGTGGACAAATGGAATTAGTGAACGTGATGATTTAAAAATATGTGCGATTTATAACATACAATTAGCTCACACATAACAGATTTTAGATTGGCATGCTCTCTCGGTGAAATGACGAATATGATAATAACACACAACATTGATAATATATTGAACAAGAACCACATATTTCTGCTGAATCATATGTCGATTTCTCGGGTAACAGAGACAGCGCTCCCTAACAAGACAGAAGCCCTTGGCTCTAGATCATTCTAGTCAGTATCCCCTCCCACACCTTTAAGGGTATAGACGCGATGGATAGTAGTCAATAAGACTCAACCAATTAAATGGTTGGCCGCATCATCTGTCCAGACCAGGTATGCCCCTCAGGCCGTTCAGTTTTCTGTAGCCATTCTGACAAAAGCCTTGCGTCCTACACCCTATAAAAAAAAACTTCTGTTGCTGACTAGCGAACCTCAGGTATTTTAAAATTTGATCAATTCCTTAAGCTCCAACAAATGTACTGCAGTTGGGTCCATTCCACAACTAAAATCTTCATCAATACAGTAAACCGGATGGTACAACAAGTATCATTCTTCAAAGCGCCTCATTCCGACTTGCGTCTGGTATACTTAGTGTGAAGTCATTTTCTGGCAAGATCGTAGTAGTAGTAATATTCTTTATTGTACATCAAAGTATCATAAAGAGATATTGCAGATTGTACAATAGGTGGCCTTATCGCTAAATAGCGATCTCTTCCAGGCAACCTTATTGTTGGTGAAGATAAGAACAAAAATAACACTAATCGTAATGAATACTAATGATTTCAAACCCTACTAGGATCACTGATTTTCTTTTTTAAGTCTATCTTTTTGAAATCTTGTGATTGCTAGTTCAAAATCTCCATTTAAAATATTGCCTGTAATAACTTTATACAGTACACAAATAAAGCTTTCAAATTCTAATAGCTTTGAGACATCTTTCTGTACGCTGGTTCTAACCAATATTTTAAGTCTCTAACAACTTCTGGCTTACCAAGGACGTTCTAGACATGTAAATATTCCAAAAGAGATCACAGAAATAGGCTATCTACATGAACTAGAACAGTATCACCGGCCACTCTTAGTTCGTCTACTCTTCTCGTAACTCACTCACTAGGACTCGCTTACCTTGCTGTTTAATATGATACATACAAACTATTAGTGAGTCACAAAGGGTTATTTATTAAACAAGGAAATAATTATTAAATTTTCTCACAATAAGAAGAGTTTCACAATAAATATAAACGTGACTTCTCGTAAATTAATTTCCTTTCTCATTTATGCTAATGGCAGTCCAAAGCGGTTTCGTTTGAAAGTGAACAAACGAAGAACCGTGATACCAACAAGTTAAACAATCAGTCACAGTGGTTTTTAAATTGCAATTAGCACTTGGTGTTTCGTACATCACATAATGCTATAGTCGTACGTCACCGGAATCATAGACAGACTCCTCTCGCAGCCCTCGACACGTAGCGTTATGTGCGATATATATTGTACATAGTGTGTCAACATGTCAGAGCAGGTCCGGTTTGCAGTGAGCGGAAGCACACAGCCGTTAGACGGGCGGCGGGCACGCACCAGAGCTGTCGGCGGCGCGGTGGCGGGGGGAGGGCGCGCGGGGGGCGGACGGCTCGCGCCGCGCGCGCTCCTCCTGCACGCGCACCACCAGCTCGTCGTACTTGCTCAGCTCCGTCTCCAGCGCCGATATCAGCTTGTCCTGCACGCATCGCAACAACCGTCCACTTATACAAAAATATTATGTATCGAGGGGAATGTACTTTGCTATCCCCGATCCATCCTTCCGGAATGGAGATTATTGGTAGAACCCATTTGGGCTGATGATGAAGACAATGATTCGGCGATTACAGCATTATTACGCACTCAAATAACCAATTATTATATAATTATTTATAAACAATATGGAGTGCAAGAGAAGCTCTCAGCTCTGAAAAGAAAGGCTCTTTTGAAAGGCTCTCGTTATCAAATGATAGTAAAAAATTAAGCAAATCAGATTCAAAGAAACATTAAGACCTAGGAAAATTAAACAGTTTTAACTGATAATATAACACAAGTAATTATTATAAAGGAGAGTAATAATATGAGAAAGAACGTAACAAAACGTAACATTACGCCTGTAATCCGCGAAGAGGTAGACAGAGAAGTGTAGTACACTCCCACGTTCCACCAGTTACGTTTAAGTGCCATGCGATAGGTGGTGAGTCTATTGCCATACACTGGACATAGATCCAGACTTCAAGTCACTACTAGAAATTCTAAATTTAAAAAATCCAATAGTACCCGACCCAGGACCTCCCGATCAGCAGTCGCGCTTGCAATCAATCGACCGACGAGACAGACAACGTAGGTAAGAGAAATTGGTAAAAATTAATCATGGTTCAAGAACATGTAAAACTATTTATGATTTTGTATTTATTTATAATTGGCTCGTTTTCTTTAACCATTTTTTTTTGTTTTTAATGTTATGAAATATTATGGTGTTTGTAGAACGTAAATATGAGTAAAATACATCGCTAAAGATTTTCCAAAAAACAGTAAAGTGAAAAATATGAGATTATCCAAAGCGGTATGCGATCCAAATTTGTTACAAAAAATAATATACTTACATGGTTGCAAGGAGGACAGAACCAGTCACCCTCGGGCACCAGAAACAGCATGGGCTTCAAACAGCTCGCATGATACCCCTCGTCACATTTATCACATAGAAGGATCCATTCTGGCTGTTCTCCACTGCCACACCTTTTGCATACACCATCTTCTTTACCTTAAAGAGGAAAATATATTTTTAAAACAGATACTAACAAAGTAATAGTAATTGTTACACAGTCATATACATCATCATCATCAGCCTGCTCCCGTCCACTGCCGGACATAGGCCTCTCCAATGGCACGCCACTGAGCTCGATCGTCTCTCTCGTAGACTTGACGAAATCCAGCCCCCCGAACAGGCCGGGTTTCGAAGAGGATATGGCACCATAGACCACATTCACACAGTGCGGCAGTTTATACAGGAGACTCAAGAATATAATCAGCCCCTAGCGTTTATGGACTATGAGAAGGCCTTTGACTCTATTGAAATCTTGTCTGTTCTGGAGTCCTTGCAACGTTTGCCAAGTCGATTGGCGATATGTCCAAGTGCTGAGGGGTCTTTATGAAGCCGCGTCTATGACCGTCCAAGTACAAGATCAGTGATCTGTCATATACATATATTGTTAAAAATATATATTAAAACATGAAGTTTTAAAACATGTATGAAGTGGTCCACTGCTTCACCACATGGTGACTTTTGCAATTGAACTTTAATGTTGAGCAACAATGGAACAAGAATCTAGCACTGCTTAACTTTATAGGTCGCTTTCGATCAAGAACTACACAGTTCCTCTTCTTTCTTATTTGTCTCGAAATGCTCAGGGCACTAACACTAACACCATGAGCATTTCGAGACAAATAAGAAACATAAAGAAAAGTAACTATTATATTACTTACTACCTTCCTGTAATGTTCTAGCTAGTTTCATAGGTTCCAAGGGCTCCCCATCTTCTAAGTCCGATTCAGGAGAAAACTCGTGATCCGATTTTCCAAATTCCACTGAAACAGTAATTATATAATTAATGAATATAATATTAATTAATGAATATAATATTAATTAATTCATATATGTTATAGGTGTAACTTTGTATAGATATATGTTAATTGTTTATACACATATGTTAAATGTGTAATTTTGTATACATATATGTTAAATGTGTAATTTTGTATACATATATGTTAAATGTGTAATTTTGTATACATATATTCTATATGTGTAATGTAAAATCTAAACAATCGTCAAGAAATAAATATGCATGAATTCGGGAAATTTAATTCAGTTTCTGTCTTCATGTAAAAGTAGTATGTCCATTCAATTAGATAAAATTAAACACTCGATATTTTTACGTATGAACAGCGAACGACTGTCCGGGTCTTCTTAAATTCCGATACAGTGATTTCAACAAGGTAACGCGAGTTAGCTGCTCATTGAATCTGGGCAGCTATTTGATGAGAATTTTCGTCACTCACGATCCGGTTCGTCATGTTCGAACAGCGGCTCGTCGGAGTCAGAGTCCGGCTCCGGTCCCGTCGAGTCGGATGCTTGCCACTTCGCTGGTTTTTTCGATTTTTTCTTGGTGTCCGAATCCGAACTGCTGCCGCTAGCCCGCCACTCTTCCTCGTCTTCTTTTGTCTGTTAGAACGAACATAGCAAATAAATGTTATATATTACCAATGCACGTATACGTGTAGAAGCATATCAGGTCTGCAAGGATAGAGATATTAGCCTTAGACGCTTTCTAAATCCACTATACAGGCTGCACTTGTACCGTGTATGGCAGTAGGCTCACCACCTATTCCATGGTGGGATATAAACGTAACAGGTGAAACGTGGGAATGTACGGGACCTGATGTATTGATATAATACTAGGTCGAATCTTTGCTAACCTTTTTATTATGTATCATCTTAAGCTCCCTGAGAGCTACCTCTTCCAGATGCCTCCGCTCGGCCTCTTCGCGGATCTTCATCTGCGCGATCCGCCGCGACTGCCGCACCGGCGTCTCCGACTCCGAGTCCTTTTCCTTGTCTTTCGCTTTGTCTCTGTCTCGCTCCTTGCCTTTAGGCTTACGCTTCATAACCTTCTTCGACGACTTTTTTCCCGCTAAAACATTGCAAAAGCCAGTGGTACATGTCATATGTGAGAAATTGCATTGCAATCTGTTCTAGGATTTTCTGATAGGGTTACCTATGTCACAGAAAGCCTATTCAGCCAGAGCAGAATTCGAACCGTAAAAACTTGACACGTTTAAACGTTTATGGTAACTGATTTGCTAAATACGCCTCATAAAAAATATCGCAATAATAACGTAGTTCGTCAGCAGATTATACAAGATCAGTTCGAAGAATGTGATATCCAGAGCATCTGTACTGATAAATATCGCGAAATGTAACTATAATTAATTACAGGGGTGTAGTTACGTTTATGTTATAAAATGTAATTAATTTAATTAAAGGTTTTATATACACATACTCCTTTACTAGCCCCGCGCTGTCGTTTTATGCAGATACTACATGTCTGTTATAAGAGTTAGCAGTCCTATGACGACATATGTAAAGTAATTGTATGTAACGCAAAAATAATAACTGAACGTACCTATACTATATAATGTTTCCTCTTCAGATTCGCTTGAACATTTCTCCAATAATTTTGCTTCTACTTTTTTTCTGTAAATAAATAAAAAACGTAACTTCCCTCCAAACAACATTCAATGGCTTGCTTGAGCCAGCATATTACGACTACCTTGCATACATACCTAGATGTCGTTATAATTTTTTTAGGTTTCGTTTTTAAGCGTTTCCCACTTGTTATTGGTTCGTCTTCCTCACTTTCGCTTTGAGATTCCGATTTTGTTTTATCATTAAGAGATGCATTTAACAAAGATCGCTTTAAAGATTTACTGGGTTTTTTATCATTAACATCGGCTTCGTCATTACTTTCTTTAGCATTTTGCATAACTTTTCTGACTTTTATACATCCCTTAACTGCTTTAATTTTTTTCCTATTAGATATTGAGTCAGCTTTAGCTTCGCTATTTAAGTCTTTGTTTTCAATATTGTCATTGACAGAACAATCTATATCGCCTAAAGGATCCACAGTTTCTTTGGAATGTGACTCAGAAACATCAGATTCTGGGGTCGATTCTAAACGCAACTTTTTTGGAGGTAATGTGTCTTCTGGTTGTAGTTCCTTTTCAGAACTCTTCTCTTTCTCATTCTCCGTATTATTTACTTCATCTGGATCGGACGATACACTACTTTTTCTTTTTTCTATAATACTGGCTTTACTATTTTGACAGCTGTCTGTTTCCGAGATTGAATTAATAACTTCTTTACTCTCGGCTTTCTTAATTTTACGTAAAGTATTTTTCTTTTTAAATCTACCTCTACCTTTTTTTAAACTACTTTTACTTACACTATTACTGTCAACAATACTCTTTTCACTAACGATACTATCTCTTTTTGAACTATTGTCACTAGTTACATCATTTGAATTGGAACCATTCGATTTTTCTAGATCTCTTACACAATGTTTCTTCGAATCTGATTTGCTTAATTCTGTACTATCATTGGATTGCTTTTTAAACGAACGTTTATTTACAGATGGCGAACTTCTCAATTTAACACTTTTACCTACTATACTTTTACTACTTGAATTAGACAAATCATTGTGTTCACCGTTACATTCTTCATCTGGATTGTCTTTATCTGCGATCTCTTTACTGTGCTCTTCTTCTACTTCTGGGTTTCCAGTATTGTTTTCGTAACCCCAACCCTCTCCATAAAAATACATAACAGGTTCGCATATTTCTTCCCCGATAATGTAGGAACTTTCACATTCTGCGCCATCACCTTCTCCAGTTATTAAAATCACAGGCTCTTCTATTGCTTCACTTACTGCTTCATCAGCAGTAGGTGCTTCAGTTTTTTCATGAGTTTCATTAACATTATCACTATCTTTACTACATGTATTTACATCTATATTACAATTTTCGGGCTGTGATACGATTTCAGGTATCTCACTAAATTCTATGTCTTTTTCCTTACTTTTATTATCTAATTCTTTATTGCTCTGATTACTTTCTGGTTCACTAATAACTGTCTCTTCAGAAGACTTTTCTTCTGTATCTAAATTATCACCCTCAACTTTTTTCTCTTCACTTACCTTCTCTTCTACAACTGCATTATCTTCTTCAACCACATTTTCAGATATATTGCTTTCATTATTACTTTCTTGTACATTATTTGTATCTTTTTGTTCTTTGTGTTCTTCACTTTCATGTTCATGTTCATGTTCATGTTCAGATTCAGATTCAGGACTCAAAAATTCTTCTTCATTTTCTTCTACATCTGATGATTTGTTAGGCTGTAACAAATGAAAATAATATATTTACTTCTAAGAATAAAATATTTATTATAAAGAATATAAAATTATTGCTAATAAAGTTCTAAAAACATACCCAATAACTATTAACTATTGATTGACTATTAACTACTAAAAATGATTAATATCTTAAACAAAATCATATTTTACCTCTGCTTGTGGTGGGGCATCTGCACCATTTGAATCCTCATTGATATTACAAGAAGCTGAAGGAGATATTTCCTCACCACTTTTCAACTGACTTATTATCTTTACCAGCTCTTCTCTATTCCTGAAAACAAAAAGCGAACTATGATATGATGAACCAACCTGTTTTAGGCTTAGCACAATTAGAGCTCTTTTAATAAGAGAACAAGTATTAATATAATAACTTTGTTATATGTAAAGTAGGAATGAATTTAAAATACTTCAAGTACATCACTGTTCCTTAAGCTAACTACAAAGGTATGTTGCTTCTATTTTGGCATTTAAGCACTTACACTTGCATTCTGTTGTCTAGCCTTAAAAAACCGAAATCTTATTTTCCAGATATTTCTTTGACTAACCCTAGATTTACACACAAAGAGTGTATTAAAATAATTGTGTAAATGCAATATAATATTTAATAACATAAAACAAACATGACACCTGTATTTCCCAATAGGGGTAAGCAGAGATGTGTAGTATACTCCCATTTATAGTGCTTTTAAAATTTGTAATGGGGATATATTTAGAAATGTTCTTCTATTAAATAGATACTTCAATTTTCTATATTCTCATATAAAAGCTCAATCTCAACTTACATCAGTAGCTATTCTTAAATGCCATAGAGCTCTTCTAATATTTAAGAGTTTAGTTGGAATATATCACCAAAACTACACTACCTGACTGACTACAAGAGAAATCGGTGTCTACATAGATCTATCACAATCACAAATTTTAAGTAGATAGATTTTTTATCTTTATAAGTTTTAACCGTATTTATGTCTCAAATATAATATGCATTAAAAAACTATTAATAAATCAAAATATGTATATGTACCTTGCTATCAACTGCCATGTCTCTTCATCCTGGTCCTCCCGGTACAGGCAGAGGTTCGCATCATGATCCACTTGAAGCCAATACACACAGCCATTTTTGTCCCTTCCAATAGGGTCCAACCTTAGTTCCTTACACGATATTGCATTGACTGCACTCTTGAATTTTGGGTGACAGGTGAATTGATACTCGAGTAACAACTGTAGGACAAATAACATAATACATTTCACTGTATGTTACATTTCCATATATCATGCTATCATTTTTATATAAAATCATATGTTCATAAAGTCTTAGTATATTTCAGGCTGATATAATGAACTTATAAACATTAAGAGGTCTGCTTAACATCCTGCATTATTTTAGCCACATTATTTGAAAAAAAATGAAACAGATGAACATGAAAAGGAGCACAGATTGCAATCAAGTATGAAACAATTGCTTATGGTGACATATGTTTAATAAAAAGGTGATAACACACGGTACACACACAAATTATGTAAGAAAAGATAAAATTTATTCTGATATAAATAAAGGATGTGAAAGAAACACAGAAAAAAGAAAAATAATGTGAATTACTCTGCATATATTTTTCAGCTATACAAATAGCATATATTGCATTACTTGAAACTAGTCTTCATATCACACAATGTTCTCATACATGTATAATTTAGTAAAACTTCTACAAACACTATCTAACAAGCACACATAAGCAATTTGTTTTCACAGTATCCAAGAGGAACAACAGCTGATAATTTATTTTTAAAAATGTAATATGCTGTATATATAATTTGAGCCACTTATATAATATTAAATAATAAACAAATTGCACATAAAACATAAAACGCACATAACACACTTAATATGTATACAAAGATACCATTATATCAACAAAAATATAAAAATGCACTTAATTCCTTACAACAATATAAATGAGAACCAATAACTCAAAAAATACAGAACACAAGTATTACTGATATAACAATTTTAATTAGAGCTAAAACTAATTGCTTTTATATTCTTGTTAGATTACTATCAACAGTAGTTTAATAGTTTTGGAAAGCAGCAGACATAACTGGCAGGTAATAATATGCGAAAATATAAGTTGACTACATTCATTTATTCTTGTATTACAAATGTATGACTTTTGTGCAAATAAAAAATTCTTCACTGCAACAACAAATATGTAAACATTTATTATCTTTTAGAACTACTTTAGGCAAGGTTAAAGAAAAATAGCAATGTCTCACTTTTAAGATCTTCAACTTCACTTGTACGCTGGCTTTCTTGTAAGAAAACCTCTCGATCTCCCAGGCTTCTTGGTGGTGAGCCTGTTGATGGCAGAACTTTATCAGGCCCCGCTCCCATCTGTTCGACTGCACAGACTTCAGCGCACGACGCAATAACCTCAAGTGAAGCTCCCTCAATGGATCCAACACTAAAAGAATAAAAAACTTTCCTACGTGTTTGTTTATATTCGGACTCACAATACGATGCGCAACACTCACCCTCCTGCGTATTCTCTATAAACTCCTGTAATTTCGCTATCGTAGGTATCTCCAAACTGTACAATTTACCGAAAACTTTTAAAAACGAGTATATAACAGCGAAATTAGGATCATTCGTACACGAAATTTCACCATCAGACGCCATCGTCGTCAATTATTATGCTCCTTTACTTAACATTGCTATTCGATTCTCACTACCGGTACGCGATTTTTTCACTTATAACTATCGGAAATTTGTAAAACATGTACATCATTCACCAAAATAATTTCATTCTACAAGCACTGAAAGCTTCTTTCCTTATTTTGTAAAATAATAAAATAAAACTCGATGACAGCCATCGCCCCATAAACATAGCAACTATAGTTATAATTATATAGCCGTATATACTACAGCCAAGGCTCTATCGCAAACAGCCTTTCATAGACAGCATTATATATTTAATAGGGATTTTTTTTATTCTAATATTATTTATGAGTAGGTTTACATTAGAAAACATATTTTATCAATAACGTATTTCTTTTGTGAAGAAGTAAATTAAAGCTTCTAACATAATATATCAATATGTTCCTGAAACACTTAGGTTCTAAAAATGTTTTGGTCTACCTTTAGAGTAATCTGTTTATCGATTTGTGATAACTACTAAAACCTTACCCAATTAATTAATTATTAGAGGCAAATGTCAAAATTCCACATGCAGACACTACTAGAAAAACACGGCGACTGTCAAGCGGGAAGTAGAGCG